>SJYX01003212.1:110578-149580 GCA_006410675.1 Oreotragus oreotragus
CGGACGGATGCTCGGTCCCTGGGAGCCTCCTGGCTTGGGTCCTCCAGGGCCCGTGGCTGTCCCTTCCGGACGAGCTGCGCGGGCCTCTCGCTTCACTTCGTTTCCAAGCTTGCATCCCGCCTCGCGGAAGGAAGCTCCCAGCCCGCTCACCGGCAGAGAACAATTACAGTCTTTCTAGTTTTTTTTTTTTTTTAATACTACATTTACGTTATAACTAAAAACATTAAATTTATCTTATTTATTTAAACTTTTTTTTTCTTTCTCCCTTTGGCGGTTCTTTGGGGGCAAATTCTAGTGTATCTTTGAAAAAAAAATATTCTGAGTTTAAATTTACTCGAGGGATAGAATAGTTAGGAATTAAAATCTTTTACGAAATGATAAGATAAATTCTTTTTTGTTGTACAACATATGATGTATTGACATTAATATTTATTTCATTGCTGCTTCTACTGGCAGGATTGTTTAAGAAATGGGTGCACTGCAACCAGCAGATAAACACACATACGCACTCAGAGTAATGTAGAGAAACAATTGCCTCACATGTTAAAGGGGCTCAGTAAATGGATGAAAGTTAACAAATCATAGTCATATTTTTAAACCTCTTCCTCTGGTGTTCATCCATATCCCTAGGTCTAGCAGAGTATTTGATACACAGCAAACATTGAATGCATTTTTGTAGGATGATTGGATTATTCACCCTGTTATGAATCTTTAGTCTTGGATTTGACTCAATTCTATTCAATCACTGTATTTTGAACTCACTATATATAAGGCACTTTCCTTGATTTAGTAAGTTTACAAAGATGTAAAAAGCATGGATAATCATAGTTGACAACTGTAGTCCGCCAGGCTTCTCTCTGCATGGAATTCTCCAGGCACTGGAAGAAGGGGCTGCCATTCCCTTCTCCAGGGGATCTTCCCAACCCAGGGATCAAACCTGTGCATTGCAGGCAGATTCTTTACTGTCTGAGCCACCAGGAGGCCTGCTCCGATAAGTTAGTATTATATAATTCACAATAAGACCCCCTGCTTCCGCCTTCTGGATCCTCACTATGGATGATCTAGAATGACATATACTCAGCAAATGATAAAATCAAGCACACTGCTGTAAATGCCTCTGAAAGTTTCAGTTCAGTTCAGCCACTGAGTCGTGTCCGACCATTTGCGCCCCCATGGACTGCAGCACGCCAGGCTTGCTTGTCTATCACCACCTCCTGGAGCCTGCTCAAACTCATGTCCATCCAGTCGGTGATGCCATCTAACCAACTCATCCTCTGTCGTCCCCTTCTCCTCCTGCCTTCAATCTTTCCCTGCATCAGGGTCTTTTCCAGTGAGTCAGTTCTTCGCATCAGGTGGCCAAAGTATTGGAGTTTCAGCTTCAGCATCAGTCCTTCCAATGAATATTCAGGACTGATTTCCTTTAGGATCTGAAAGTTTAGATAGAGTGTAATGGGAAAACAAGATGAGGGGTTTGGATTTGTAAAAAATATACCTTGGGTTGGGTAATGAAAATTGAGTCTATAACTTTTTTACTTAAATACTTAAGCTAATAGAGCCCAACAGTGTATTTTATATACAGTCATACATCACAGTACAGATACTTAAGTCATATTTGAAAATGTTTTTCTATATCTTAAGTTGTACTTTAGATGTCTGAGAGTCAGCATGATTTAACAATGCCACTGTGGTCTGACATTGTCCTGGGTGCTAGGGATAAAGCCATGAATATGTCAGTTTATCTTCAAGGAGTAACATTAGAATGGACAAAAATAGGTTAAATACATCCACACAGATGGGGCTTCCCTTGTGGCTCCGCTCGAAGAATCCGCCTGCAATATGAGAGACCTGGGTTCGATCGCTGGGTTGAGAAGATCCCCTGGAGAAGGGAAAGGCTACCCACTCCGGTATTCTGGCCTGGAGAATTCCATCGACAAGTCCATGGGGTTGCAAAGAGACACGACTGAGCGACTTCACTTCACTTCATCCACACAGATATGTAATATAACATAATTTTAGGTATTGATAAGTGCTGCCAGTAAAAATAGAGTAATGTTAAAGTAGTGATTGGGGCGGGGTGAGGAACTGCCTTAAAATAGGGAAGGAGGGAATGCCTGTTTGGATTGGAGCCCTTTGAAATGAGATTTGAATGGTGAATTAGTTGTAGGCAGGTTTAGGGAGGGGCTTCCCTGGTGGCTCAGAGCATAGAGAATCTGCCCCCTGTGCTGGAGACCTGGGTTCATTCCCTGGGTTGAGAAGATCCCCTGGAGGAGGGCATGGTAACCCACTCTAGTATCCTTGCCCGGAGAATCTCCATGGACAGAGGAACCTGGAAGGCTATAGTCCATGGGGTTGCAAAGATTCCAACACGACTTGAGCTGGATCTCATCTTGGTTTCAGGGGGCTGGGAAAAAAAAAATTACACAGTCATTGCTGAAGTTTAATGAATAACCAAAGAGTGAAAGTTTAAAATATGGACTGAGCATTTTGGACCTTGTACACCATTTAGGTTGAAATACCAAGTTGTTGATAGTCTTAAGCAAGAGAGACGTGATCTGGTTTGTGCTGTAGAATAGAAGTTGGCACATTTTTTTTTTTTTTTTTTTTTCTGTTATGGGCCAGATAACAAATATTTTGGGCTTGGGCAGATTGTAAGGTCTCTGTCACAGCTTGGCCATTGCCGTGAGAAAGCAACCTAGACAATATGTGAATGACTGAATTCAGCTTCACTTATGGACACTGATGCTTGAATTTCATATCATGAAATATTATTCTTTTGATGTTTTAAAAAATGTAGAAATAATTTTGAGCTTGTGAACTGTACAAAACAGACAGAAGTTTGTAGTCTGCTGATCCCTGATGGATCTCAGAAGGTGATAGAGACATTTTACAACCTCAAAAAAGAAGAAATTATACCTTGGTTGCATGCTAAGTGCTTCAGTCATGTCCATTGACACTGTGGATGGTAGCCTCCATAGAAATAATTTTGAGCTTGTGAACTGTACAAAACAGACAGAAGTTTGTAGTCTGCTGATCCCTGATGGATCTCAGAAGGTGATAGAGACATTTTACAACCTCAAAAAAGAAGAAATTATACCTTGGTTGCATGCTAAGTGCTTCAGTCATGTCCATTGACACTGTGGATGGTAGCCTCCATGCTCCTCTGTCCATGGGATTCTCCAGGCAAGAATACTGGAGTGGGTTGCCATTTCCTTTTCCAGGAGATCTTCCTGACCCAGGAATCCATCACATCTCTTATGTCTCCTGTGTTAACAATCAGGTTCTTTAACACTAGCACCACCTAGAAAGCCCAATGTATACCTTAGTAATTATCAGATTAGAGTAAGTTAAGAGTAAATAGCAGTTGCTGACGATAGGGAAACTGGAAGATTAGGCTAGGAGTGCTGATTCTTTACTCAGGAAAGGATGAACAGCTGTAACCACCTTACCTTTTGCTTCAACTCTGACTTTGGTTAAGGCAAAGCTCATTGTCCTGATGCCCCACAGCACCTTGGCCGCTGACATAGTTACTGTTTTCAAAGTATGATATTAAAATATGTATTTTGTGAATATTCTTTCTTCACATAGGTGGGAGTAGAAAAGTTCAAGTGTATGGTCTATTTAATTACTAAGGAATGAATTCTTCAAATTATCTGCAGTCTGCAGTTCTCACTTGCTTGTAATGGGAATAAAATGATCATACTAGCATAGAACTCTAATGGCTAAAAATGAGAGTCTGAGAAAAGCAGTAATGCCAAGTAAATGACAGGTCCTTCCTAGTGGCTAAACAGATACAATGATTAGGATAAAAGTAGCACAAAAGCTCACTCATCTTTAGCATGTTTCTTCACGCACAGCAGTGAACTTGTTTGAAAAAAAAATTTTTTTTTATAGCATAGACTTCTCTTCCTGGAAAAAGAAATAAGAACAATTTTGTGAATATGTGTATAATGCAAAAACTTCTTTTGGGCAGTATACTTTACAGCTGTGAACTGGCCTATTTTAAGCATGGTTGGGTTAGTGAATTCCAGTTTAGCTCAGACAGTTTTAATTTTAAATAAGCTACGTTTATGACAATTTAGTAATAGATTTTGATGCTTACATACTTTATGCAAAAAACATTAGTTCAGGTAAAGATAATTTTAGGAGATAGACAATCTGGTTTTTTTTTTTTTTTTTTTTGGTTTTTAGGTTGTCTGTTTATATAGAACTTAGTTTTGGGTAAGAGGGTAATTGGGCTTCCCAGGTGGCACTAGTGGTAAAGAACCCACCTGCCAGTGCAGAATACGTGAGAGATGTAGATTTGATCCCTGGGTCAGGAAGATGCCCTGGAGGAGGGCATGGCAACCCACTCCAGTATTCTTGCCTGGAGAATCCCGTGGACAGAGGAGCCTGGCGGGTTGCAGTTGGACATGACTGAAGTGACTTAGTCTGCACACAAGAGGGTAATATATGTCCTTGTTACAGAGTTTCTGGAGTAGGGTGGAAAATTATACTACTCACCAGTATGTACCTGGGGCACACAGCTTTGATTTGTAGTATTAATGAATCTGGCTGGAGTGGAGTAGTTAGCAGTATATGTCAACAATATTTTTGTAGTGCTTTTGTTTATAATCACTTATCAATTATCAAAGTAGCTTTATGATACAATCACCTATAAGTGGGGATACAATTTTCAAACCCAGGTTTTCTTATGGAGCAAAGACAGACTGATTATAATATACTATAATTATTTCTAAAGTATACTTTTACCAAGGGATAAAATTATAGATACAACATTTTAGGGTAATATTTTCAAATATTAACTTTATGAAAATAACATTAAAAATCATTTGTTTATCACTTTAGATTGATTTTGCTGACACAAAAGATAAAGTGCTGGTGTTTTTCAAGCTGCGACCCGAAGTAATTACTGATCAAAATCTACATAATAATATTCTTGTTTCATCTATGTTAGAATCACCTATTAATTCCCTTTACCAAGCTGTCCGGCAAGTATTTGCACCAGTGTTACTAAAGGTGAGTAAATTAAAGTAGCTTATATGATTATTGATTTTAACCTAAGTCTTTGGATAAATGCTTTCATACACACAAATGTAAATATTTATTATTTTATTTATTGGTAATATTAGTATTTTAGTTTATAATTTTTTTTCTCTTTTTTTTAAATTTTTATTTTTACTTTATAGTACTGTATTGGTTTTGATATACATTGACATGAATCCGCTACGGGTGTACATGAGCTCCCAAACATGAACCCCCCTCCCACCTCCCACCCCACATCATCCCTCTGGATCATCCCCATTCACCAGCCCCAAGCATCCTGCATCCTGCATCCTGCATCGAACGTAGACGGGCGATTTGTTTCTTACATGGTAGTATACATGTTTAGTTTATAAATTAAAATATTTTTTCTTTTTAATTAAAAAAAATAATGTAAGCTTTGTTGACAAATAGAGAAATTGGAAAAAGATGTAAAATGCAGTCTACATCCGTTCTTAAATTGTGATAGTAAATGACCTTTATAAAGTTTTAACTGTTGAAAGGACTTTTATCCCTCTCTTAAGAGATGGAGGTAGTGCCAGGCTTTTGAGTGAAACAAGTATATTTGGACTTAGTTTTTGACAAGGTTTTAGAAAGCCTGTTTGGCAAGATATTGATCATCATGTGCTCTTGTCTGATTTTATTTAGGATCAGGAATGGAGCAGAAACTTTGATCCCAAACTTCAGAACCTTTTGAGTGAACTAGAAGCTGGTTTGGGTGTGGTTCTACGAAGATCAGATACTAACTTATCAAAACTGAAATTTAAGGAAGATGACACACGAGGTATTTAGCCATAATTTTATCAAAGAAAGTCTAAACCATTGCCTTATTAGTACATAGTAAATTAATATACTTTTTCAAATATTTCTTTGCACCTTTGGATCGTCTCTGAGCTTGAGCTGATTTTAAATGTATAGATTTATGTATGGATATGGAGAAAGGGAAAGTGTAATCTTTTTTAATGTGCAGTTTATGGAAATACTGTGGTTGGTTCTCATTGTTTTCAGTAGTTCTGTTTTATTAGGTCACTGTGAACACTGAATTAGCAAATACTGAACCATTGTGCCTAGGACCCTGTGAGCCTCTGGTCATAACGTTTTCACCAGCTGCTCAACATACAACTTATTTTAGGTGTGTTTTTTAGACACATTATTTACTATATATTGTTGATGAATTATCGTTGAGCTCGTGGCAACAGCACTGTAACTCATGCCTGTATGAAGTTCATCTAACAGAAGCGTGTTCTCTTGAAGGCGCATCACAGTGCTCTAGTGCTAGGGACAGGAGACAGCACTGTTGTGCTCGGGGTCAATTTAAATAGCAAAACCACCAACAAAAAGCACAAAATGTGAAACTATGACACTACGTAGACTATGGAAAACACATTTATTTACAGTAGGAGATAGAAAAAAGACAAGCAGTGTTGCTTTGTTCAACCTTCAGTTCAGTTCAGTCGCTCAGTCGTCTCCGACTCTTTGTGACACCATGAATCACAGCACGCCAGGCCTCCCTGTCCATCACCAATTCCCGGAGTTCATTCAAACTCCTGTCCGTTGAGTTGGTGATGCCATCCAGCCATCCCCTTTTCCTCCTGCCCCCAATCCCTCCCAGCATCAGACTCTTTCCAGTGAGTCAGCTCTTCACATGAGGTGGCCAAAGTACTGGAGTTTCAGCTTTAGCATCATTCCTTACAAAGAACACCCAGGGCTGATCTCCTTTAGAATGGACTGGTTGGATCTCCTTGCAGTCCAAGCAACCTTAGCTGGCAACATAGGTGTTGGGCAACTAAAACTTCTCACAGCTCTGCGTGTCTGCAAATGACCATGAGTGCTCTGAGAGTAGTGACTTTGGATACATATAAACGTTAATGAGTAGGTGACTTCATAAATCCAGCATCTGTGAGTAATGAGGATTGATACTAATTGTATATTTGCAAAGATAATAAACCAGTGACTTATTTTAAAATGTATTTTTTTCTGAAGCTGATTATAATTCTGTGGCCATAGATAAATTATTTCCTAAACAATTAAGATGAAATTCATGACATACAGAAATCATTGGTTTAAAATATTAGATGTAGTTTTATACTTTGCTTGGATATTAAATCCTTTCTAAATCCTTTCATAATCTCATACAATCAGAAAAATTAGTGAATTTATTTCCAGCATGTGATTAAGCAACTAGAGATTGTCCATTTCATTAGGAAACTTAAATGCAAATTTGAAAGAAAACTGTTTTATTTTTTTCCAGTTTTATTGAGATATGATTGACATACAGCAGTGTAAAAGTTTAAAGTATATAGTATAACGATTTGATGTAAAATACATCAAACAATGATTATCACATAAGTTTAGTGAATGTTCATCACCTCATATGGATACAAAATTAAAGGAATAGGAAAAAATCTTTCTTGTGATGAGAACTCTTAGGATTTACTTGCTATCTTATCTCTTTCATGTATAACATATCAGTGCTGTTTAATATTTATCATGGTATAGCTTCCTTGGTGGCTCATTGGTATAGAATCTACCTGCCAGTGCAGGAGACATGGGTTCTCTCCCTGGTCTGGGAACGTATCTTGGAGAATGAAATAGCAACCCACTTCTATATTCTTGCCAGGTGAACCTCATGGACAGAGGATCCTGAGGACTGTAGTCCATGGGTTTGCAAACAGTCAGACATGACTGAGTGACTGAACAACAACATTGCATCCCTGCTAATTTATCTTTTGAAACGTGTACCTTTTAACCACCTTCATTCAGTTCACTATGATGAGCGTAGTTATAATATGTTACCATGGAAAGATATTGCATATTTCTTAACTAGATTCCCTACAGGGTGCATTTGATACCAGTGACTCATTTGTTTTGTGACTGACGGTCACAAAGCTTAGGTTTCTCCAGGAACTTGTAGTTGAAGCCAGGCATGGCGGGTGGGCACTGGTAAGCACATGGTGGCCCTATCGCTTGTGCCTCACTCTGGTCATGAGCTGGTGGCGCCAACTCTTAATAACTCTGCTTTTGTTTTATTCTTCGTTGGTTTTGTTTCTTAGGTTCTACATATAAGTGAGATGATTCAGTATTTGTCTTTCACTGCCTGACGTACTTAGCATAATGCCATCTAGGCATGTACATGTTATCACAGATGGCAAGATTTTGTTCTCTTTTATGACTAAGTAATATTCCATTGTATATATGTACTATATCATCTTTTTCTATTCATCTGTTTATGGGCATGTAGGTTGCTTCTGTATCTTGGATATTGTAAATAATGCTGCAGTGAACATAGGAGAACATATATTGTTTTAATTAGTGTTTTTGTTTTTTTCATATAAATGCCCAGAAGTGTAATTGCTGGATCATATGATAGTTCTGATTTTAATTTTTTGAGCAATCTCCATGCTGTTTTCCATAATGGCTGCTCTACTTTCCCTTCCATTTTTCATGTGCCTGTTGGCCATCTGTTTCTTTTCTTTGGGAAAATGTTTATTCAGATCCTCTGCCTATTTAAAAAATTTTAATAACAAAGCAATGTTATTTTTTGATATAGAATTATATGAATTTTTTGTATATTATGAATATTAACCCCCCTTCCCCACCTTACTGGGTTTCCCTAGTGACTCAGACTGTAAAGAATCTGCCTGAAATGTAGGAGACCTGGATTCCATCTCTGGGTCAGGAAGATCCCTTGGAGAAGGGAATGGCTGCTGACTCCAGTATTCCTGCCTGGAGAATTCCATGGAGGAGCCTGGCAGGCTATGGTCCATGATGTTGCCAGTATCTTGCAGTTTTACCAAATTCATTGATGAGATCTACTTTTTTTTTTCTTTTGTGGCATTGTGAGGATTTCCTATGTATAGCATCATGTGCAAACAGTGACATTTCAGCTTCTTTCTTTCCAATTTGTATTCCTTTTATTTCTTTTTCTTGTCTGATCGCTGTGGCTAGGACTTCCAATACTATGTTGAATAAAAGTGGGTGAGAGTGGCCATCCTTGTCTTGTTTCTGATATTAGAGGAGATGCTTTCAGCTTTTCACTCTTACGTATGATGTTAGCTATGGGCTTATCACATATGTCCTTGATTATGTTCCCTCTATACCCCACTTTGTTGTTGAGAGTTTTTAATCATAAATGGACTCTTACTTTTGTCAAAAGTTTTTCTGTATTTATTGAGGTGACCTTGTGATTTTTATTCTTCAGTTTGTTAATATGGTATCACATTGATTGATTTTTGGAGATTGAATCATCCACATCTCTAGGATAAATCCCCCTTGACTGGTGTATAGTCCTTTTAATATATTGTTGAGTTTGGTAAGCTCATATTTTGTTGAGGATTTTTATGCTCATATTTATTGTGATACTGCCCTTTAATTTTCCTTTTTGGTGATTCTTTGTCTGGCTTTGATTTTAGGGAGATGCTGGCCCTGGAAAATGAGTATGGAAGGATGCCTTCCTCTGTAGTTTTTTGGAATAATTTGAGAATGATAGGTGTTAACTTTTCTCTGCAATATTTGGTAGCCTTCACCAAACCATGTGATGTGTGAAGCCATCTAATCCTGGACTGCAGTACTTGGGAGTTGTTTTTTACTGATTCAGTTTCATTACTGGTGGTTGCTCTCATATTTTTCTATTTCTTCCTGATTCATTCTTGGGAAATTGTACATTTCTAGGAATTTGTCCTTTTCTTCTAGGCTGTCCATTTTATTGGTGTATAATTGTTCTTGATAATATCTTATGACTCTTTGAATTTTTGCAGTGTCAGTGCCTTTTTTGTTTCTGATTTTATTGATTTTGGCCCTCTGTCCTTTTTTCTTGATGAGTCTGGCAAAGTTTATCACTGATGTTTATTTTCTTAAAGAACCAGCTCTTAGTTTCATTGATCTTTCTATTACTTTTTAGTTCCTGTTTCATTTATTTCTGCTTTGATCTTTATGACTTCTTTCCTTCTGCTAGCTTTTGGCTTTATTTATTCTTTTTTTCTAGTTACTTTAGGTGTAAAGTTAGGTTGTTTGAGATTTTTCTTGTTTTGTGGAATAGGCTATATGACTATAAACTTCCCTCTTAGAACTGCTTTTGCTCTATCATGTAGATTTTAGATTGTTGTGTTTTTATTTTCATTTTTCTTCAGGTATTAAAATTTTTTTTTTTGCTATGATTCATTGTTTGTTTGTAGCATGTTGTTTAGCCTCTACTTGTTTGTGATTTTTTTTTTTGCAATTTTTTCCTTGCTAGTTGATTACTTGTCTCAGAGCATTGTAGTCAGAAAAGATGCTTGATCTGATTTCAGGTTTTAAAATTTGCTGAGTCTTGTTTCTGTGGCCTAGCATGGGATTTGTCCTAGAGAATGTACCATATATATTTGAAATAAATGTATATTTTGCTGCTTGTGGGTGTAATGT
Organism: Oreotragus oreotragus; assembly: GCA_006410675.1. Lineage (NCBI taxonomy): Eukaryota > Metazoa > Chordata > Mammalia > Artiodactyla > Bovidae > Oreotragus > Oreotragus oreotragus. Next base: position 121,019 of record SJYX01003212.1, read on the forward strand.
CCTATATATATATATATATATATATATCTATAAGTTTATTTGGTCTAATGTGTTGTTTAAGGCCATTGTTTCCTTACATTTTCTGTTGAATAATATGTCCATTNATTTTTTTATGTATGTAAAAAATGCATTATTAGTTTAGACTATTTTTAACCAACTGAGAAGTTTAATATATATTGGATTATCTGTCAATAAAAAAATATAATTTTTGATTTAGAATATACCTTTCTCATTATTACCCTAAGGACCTATCAGACAAGTACATAAAGGACATTTATTACAACATTGTTTGTAAAATGAGAGTAGAAACAAATAGCAGTTGAGAACTGATTATGTCTGTCTCTTATACACATCTTTCCCTACTATGAATTTATTATTGTCAGGTTTTCCCTTTATGTCTTAATATTTGCTTTATGTATTAGGCGTTCCTATGTTGGTTGGATATATACTTATATTCTGTAATATCTTCTTGGATTGATCACTAATCATTATGTAATGTCCTTCTTTATCATTTGTGACAGTCTTTATTTTTTTATTTGACATAAGTGTTGCTTTCTTGATTTCTATTTACTTTGAATACCTTTTCCCATCCCCTTTCAGTCTCAGTGTGACTTTAGATCCAAAGCAAGTCAACAGGAGGCAACATATATATGGGTTTTGTTTTCATATCCATTCAGTCATTTTTAAAGTACTTATTGATAAGTGTGTACTGATTGCCATTTTGTTAATTGCTTAGGGGTTGTTTTGTTGTTCATTTTTGTTCATAGAAATTGTAAAATTTATTTTCTGTACTTCATGAATAATACAGAAATGTGCAAAATCAGCAAATGAAGCCAATTACTTTCTGGCTTTTCATTTTAAATTGTTTCCTTCTTTTTCCTAGTTTTTTTGAGATAGTTGACATTTGGCATTATGTAAGTTTCAGGTATATAATATAATAATTTGACTTGCATGCAGCATGAAATGGTTGTCACAGTAAGTTTAGTGAACATCCATTATGTTGTAGATACAAAGTTAAAGATTTCCCTTATGATGAGAAACCTTAGGATATGTTCTCTTTAGAACTTTCATGTATAACATAAAGCAGCACTATTTACAATATTGTACTTTATATCTTTAGTACTTATTTAATCTTATGACTAGTAGTTTGTACCTTTTGAGCAGCTTCATCGACTTCCCCCTCTCCTCATTCCCCACCTCTAATCTCTTTTTCTAGTAGTTTATTTGTTTGAGATATTTTGAAGTTATAATTGACTTATAATAATATATTAGTTCCTGGTATACAAAATACAGTATTTCATTATTTCTTTACATTTCAAAATGATGACCATGGTAATAGTTGATATTTCTTATTTTTCCCTTTCACTTTTCAGGTATTCTTACACCAAGTGATGAGTTCCAGTTTTGGATAGAACAAGCTCATCGTGGAAGTAAACAGATTACCAGAGAAAGAGCCAGTTATTTTAAAGAATTATTTGAAACAATCGCAAGAGTATGTGATTCATATACAGTTATATATCAGGTTTTGATAAAAATACTGTAGCATTCAATTTTTATTAGCTTTATCTCTGTTTTAAAATCATTATTTGATGGCTTTGGACAAAATATATTCTTCAGATGTAGCAGAGTTTACTTAAGATATGTTATTTAAAATGAGTACAACTTAGAAGTCCAAACTTCTGAAAAGTTAAATTCTAATCACTAGAAAATATTTTTCACAAAAATATAATTACTTTTGCTGTCTTACATACAGGGTTATCATTACCATCTTTCTAAAGGTTTGATACAGGTTACAGGATGCTTGGGGCTGGTGCACTGGGATGACCCAGAGAGATGATATGGGGAGGGAGGTGGGAGGGGGGTTCAGGGCTGGGAACTCATGTACACCTGTGGTGGATTCATGTCAATGTATGGCAAATCCAATACAGTATTGTAAAAATATATATATATATCTATATATATATATATAATTACTTTTATGCAGGTATATAGAAAAAAATGAAGAGCCCAATATTAAGAGGTTTGTCCATGTGGAGATAATATGTTCTTTTGGAAAACCGTTCACTTTTTTCATATTAGCAGTTTGGAGGAATCTGAAATATAAAAAGTCTTAGTTTGATACTTTATTAGATTATTGATTATTCTTTGATTATTCTTTATTGATTATTCCTTGATATATCTATGGAGAGGTTAAATGACCATTTTGTTTTACAAAAATGTATTCTTTTCAAAATATTTAGTAATTTTTTTATTCATTCTAAGTATTATTTCATTATTGCCATTTAAATGAAGTGTTTGAAGTGGTTTAAAACATTTTTGGGGCAGTGATGAAATTTAGAATAATATACCATGTACTAGATTTGTACTATTGGTAACATTGTGCAACCCAGGAAGTGAATGAATAAGTATAAATGAAGTGAAAAATGTAGTGTATGTATAGTGTTAAATAAACACTCTATTGGATAAATAAAAGAAATGAATCCAAATTTAGAGGAAATTAGGCCAAGGGTAAAAATAAATTTGTAGGGTTTTTGCAATTCTTATTTTTTCTTCTGGCTTTTATGAAATTTATGTTTGTGAAGGATCAGATAGGGTATTTGCATAAAGAAGTTATATAGCATCTGATAGAAGAAGAGGAGAAAATAATGGCAGATATTAGAATTGTAGCATTTGACAAACTCTGGCAACGTTTTGTTAATATTGCCCTAGGTGCAAATACGATTATGTTTAAAAATGAATGCATTTTGGTTTTAGGAATTTTATAACTTGGATGGTCTATCCTTATTGGAAGTGGTTGACTTGGTGGAGACAACTCGGGATGTTGTAGATGATGTGTGGAGACAAACAGAACATGATCATTATCCTGAATCACGAATGTTACATCTCTTAGATATTATAGGTACTAGTAAAGAAATACACTTTTGAAATTTTGGAAGCTTGCCTTATTTTATTTTCTATTTTTTCCTTTAAGTCCTTCTCTGAAATGCTCCTTAATAGAGTAATTGTTGCTTAAAGTAACTCTTAGAGCAGATTATATAGGATTATTTAAGTAGATATTGGTACATAGTTAATTTAAATCATAGTGTCAATTTCTTTGATAATCAAATTAACATAGATTTTTTTATGTATGTAAAAAATGCATTATTAGTTTAGACTATTTTTAACCAACTGAGAAGTTTAATATATATTGGATTATCTGTCAATAAAAAAATATAATTTTTGATTTAGAATATACCTTTCTCATTATTACCCTAAGGACCTATCAGACAAGTACATAAAGGACATTTATTACAACATTGTTTGTAAAATGAGAGTAGAAACAAATAGCAGTTGAGAACTGATTATGTAATGTCATATCCATACTGTGGGACTGAGGCCTTTAAAAAATTCTATGTATATTTCTATGCTTCAGAGATATACATGATATAATGAAAGATGCAAATATACAAATACGTGTGTGTGTGTGTGTTTTTAAAAAATATTTGTTATTAACAGTGCTTGTCTAAAGGTGTGGCTGTGGTATTTCATAGATTGTTGACTTGCTAATTTATATATCATTTTAATTTAATAAAAAGCATGTATTCCATAGTTATTTGCTAAAAAGATATGTTCATTAAAAAGTTTGTTTTGCACCTTATTAGGTGGTTCATTTGGCAGATTTGTTCAGAAGAAGTTGGGAACGTTGAACCTCTGGGAAGATCCTTATTACCTTGTGAAGGAAAATATGAAAGCTGGTATTTCAATTTGTGAACAGTGGGTGACTGCCTGTGGTCATCTGACAGGTCAGGTGTGGCAACGCTATGTTCCTCACCCGTGGAGAAATGAAAAATATTTTCCTGAAACACTTGACAAGCTTGGCAAACGCCTTGAAGAGGTATCTTCATTTGGGTCTTTGTTTCTAAGTGTGAAGTAGGTTCTCACTTGTTTAAGAATGCATTTTATAATCATGAAGAACTACACATTGGATGGAAATTCTTTAAACGTGCGCGAGAGAAGAGCTCACGTTCACATGAGATGATTTGTGCGGCTGTGTGACGCAATATCAGGTGCCCAGTGGGCACTGGGTGGTGGTGTCCCATCCTTCCTTTTTCTTTGTTGTGTGGCTGTTCAGTTTTTAAGTCATGAACTTCTATTTTGTTGTTCTTTGTTAGAAAAAAGATAACCCACTCGTCTATGTGTGGAAGCTTTCAGAGTTTCTCTTGGCTATTGAAACTATTTTGCAAGCAGAGACAGTATTTTAGGGAGTATTCAGTGGTAATATTTGAAATAGCTGCTTCATTTATGTAAGTCAGAGTTTCAGTATAGAACTTACATACTTAACTAGAAGAGGCAGGCAAAGACTGCAGAGCTGACTTTTTCCCTTTGTGTTTAAGGGAATCATTGTTCTTTGGGGAGCTGTTGTTGTTGTTGTTTTGGTAGTTTATTTCATGTTTTTCTGCCTGTGCTGCGTGGCTTGGAGGATCTTAGTTCCTGGACCAGGGACTAAACGCAGGCCCAGGCAGTGAAAGTGCTGAATCCTAACCACTGGGCCGACAGGGAATTCCTGCTGCTGTTGTTGTTAACCTCTTATGAGGAACTTCAAGCATACATAAAAGCAGCATGGTATAATGCATGTCAGTTTCAGCGGCCACTGGCGTCCTTTAGGTCTTGTTCCATCTTTTTCCTCCCTGCCTTCCTTTTTTTTTTTTTTGGCTGAAGTATTTTTAAAGCCAATCCACGAAATCTTGTACTTTTACTCTTAAAAGGCAATCATAATATCAATATCACACCCAACAAAATGAGAATAATTTCTTAATATCATTATTTATGTAATCAATATACAAGTTTACTGATTGTCTCAGAAATATTTTTAGTTGCTAAATGTTAGTTTCTTGAACCAGGTTGCTTTGTAGGCAGTAGCATGTAGTTCTCATACGTTAAAGGAGGCAAGTAGTGTCTGGTTTTCCCGCTTTTCATGAGTTAAGTTTGATCTGTGGGTTCATGTATGATTGATCTGATTTACCTGTTAAAATGCTGTTCACCAACTTTTTCTTAATGATTGATTGTGAGATGGTGTTTTAATTCTGTTCTTTCTGCATTTAGTAGTGATGATGGAAGAACTTTTTATCAGTTTTTTAGGTACCTGAAATATAGTTTGTATAGGAAATACAAGTTTACTGATTGTCTCAGAAATATTTTTAGTTGCTAAATGTTAGTTTCTTGAACCAGGTTGCTTCGTAGGCAGTAGCATGTAGTTCTCATACGTTAAAGGAGGCAAGTAGTGTCTGGTTTTCCCGCTTTTCGTGAGTTAAGGTTGATCTGTGGGTTCATGTATGATTAATCTGATTTACCTGTTAAAATGCCGTTCACCAACTTTTTCTTAATGATTGATTGTGAGATGGTGTTTTAATTCTGTTCCTTCTGCATTTAGTAGTGATGATGGAAGAACTTTTTATCAGTTTTTTAGGTACCTGAAATATGGCAATATAGACAATTACTTTTTTCTTTTTATCACTTTTTAGAACAATGCATAGTATCATAGTAAGTTTCATAGGCAATCAATGATTTTTTAAATAATATCATTATGAAGCTAAGATTTTTTAATATTTCAGCCTGTTGTATTTATTATTGTAGTTATGATTACTATACTCAATTTGTCCTACCTTGTGCAAACCTTTAAGTTGTGTTTCTGTCATTTTGATATGAAGCCAGTATTTCTTTGGTAACTTTTTTATATTCAGACCTCTCAAAATGTACCGACCCATTTTCTACATTTTCCATTTGTATGTGGAATTAGTCATTTCTCCAGAGGTCTTGTTAGAGGAAAATAGAGTTCAGTGACAACAATCTGGTTGATGAAGTAGTAAACATTTAACTATCAATGCTTTTAGGCTTTGTCAGTAGACAGCATTGTTAAATCAGTATTTTTGTTTTTATCAAGAGAAAAATAAATCGTGAATTTGTGCTGATATTTTCAACACAAATGAAAGATTATAGCATTTTTACTTAGCCTTTTAATTCCTTTTGATGGTTGGTAGAAAATTTAAATACAAAATGAAATGTTTTCCAGCTGTTGGTAGGTTATACATAATGGAGTTGTTAGCATATTGTTTCATTATTAGAAGAGCAAATTTAGTGCAGGCTAATGAAAATCAGAAGGTTTGCACTGGTAAGAAGGAGAGACTAAAACTTTACTTAAAGTAACTATTAAAATCAGTTTAAAAATATTTAGATTTTGTATGTATTCACTAGATTTGAGCACACTGATTGATAGTACAGTGTGTCTGAGCATCACTTTGAGTATTGATGAGCAGTAATTATCAAGTTTATAGTTTCAGTTTTATTTTTCATTTCAAGAAACCGAGGCTAAAGAAATTCTTGCCCAATAACTTTATCTTTTGGATTGTTTGGTTGATTTATTGATATGAGTAAATTTCTTGTTTTAATATTTTATGTTTTAGGTCTTGGCTGTTAGAACAATTCATGAGAAACTTCTCTACTTTTCACCTGCCAGTGATGAGAAAATCATAGGCCTGGCTCGAGTATTTGAACCTTTTGCTGGCCTGAATCCTGTGCAATATAATCCATATACTGAGGTTGAGTATATATATGTTTGTCTGCGTAATTTCCTATTTATGTTGTTCTTTTTAAAGGTAAAATTTGAAAATATTAAAGTCTAACTGTATTGTTATTTTTTTAGCCTTTATGGAAAGCTGCAGTGTCTCAGTATGAAAAAATTATTGCACCTGCAGAACAAAAAATAGCAGGAAAATTGAAAAACTATATTTCAGAAATTCAGGACAGTCCACAACAGGTAAAATATTGAAATAACTAATTTTTAACATTTCTCTTATGCTATTTGAGGAGATATGCATATTTTTACCTAGTTGATTATTTTTTTAGCCTTTATGGAAAGCTGCAGTGTCTCAGTATGAAAAAATTATTGCACCTGCAGAACAAAAAATAGCAGGAAAATTGAAAAACTATATTTCAGAAATTCAGGACAGTCCACAACAGGTAAAATATTGAAATAATTAATTTTTAACATTTCTCTTATGCTATTTGAGGAGATATGCATATTTTTACCTAGTTGATTCATTTGGGATGAACATATACTTATTTTGTTTTATATTAGCTTCTTCAAGCATTTCTGAAATATAAAGAGTTGGTGAAGCGTCCAACCATAAGCAAAGAATTGATGCTAGAAAGAGAAACTTTATTGGCAAGACTTATGGACTCAGTTAAAGGTAAGAGTTTATCAGAGATTATAGTGTTTGCTTGAAAATTATTTTTGTAGATTACTTTTCTTTTGTTGTAAATCATTTTTGATTAAGATATTTTTATGACATCTATATGTTGAACATTAATTTATTGTTTCTGTAATAGATGACAGGCTTTTAGAATTAGCTGGTTATTTCCTTTCTCTCACTTGATACATGATGAGGTCCCTGAGGATGACCAACTATTACTATTTTTCTATACACAATATTTGACATAGTGTTTGGTACATAGATGTCATTTTGGAAAGCTTTGCTGAATGTATGTAATCATTTATATGATTTAAATGTTTATAGATTTTCGATTAGATTTTGAAAATCGATGCCGTGGGATTCCTGGTGATGCATCCGGACCACTTGCTGGCAAAAACCTTTCCGAAGTTGTCAATAATATAGTTTGGGTTCGCCAGCTGGAACTGAAGGTATTGAAGGACACAAATTGTGAAATGTGCTAAATTAATGTAAAGGCAATCTAGAACTGTAGTGAAAACATTAAGAAAACATTTCCATCTAATTTCGTGTGATAATTAGAATTCTGAAAAACTGAAAAATATGAAAAATCGATAATTTTCAAAGGATTTTTAAATTATTTGAAGTGTATATTTACAGGATCCTGGTAGGTGCAAAGTATATATCTATAAGTATGTTTATATAAATAAATCATCCTAGGTTGAAAGGAAGTTAAAGAAATAGAGAAAGGTAATTATGGTATTGCTTAAGGTAGTGGCAGCAATTTATAGGTTTAAAGGACTATTATTTTAATATTATCAAAGTTGATCTAAGAATCTTATATCTTACTAATTTGTGTGTGGTACAGTATCTTGCATTCGACTCATGTAATAAATATTTTTTGGTTATATGATTAAGAGCGAGCAAATTATTATTAGTATTATAAAGGCTAGCATATTTGAGAATTCTACTTGCTGCTGCTGCTAAGTCACTTCAGTCATGTCCGACTCTGTGTGACCCCATAGACGGCAGCCCACCAGGCTCCCCCATCCCTGGGATTCTCCAGGCAAGAATACTGGAGTGGGTTGCCATTTCCTTCTCCAATGCATGAAAGAGAAAAGCGAAAGTGAAGTCGCTCAGTCTGTCCGACTGTTAGCGACCCCATGGACTGCAGCCCACCAGGCTACTCCATCCATTGGATTTTCCAGGCAAGAGTACTGGGGTGGGGTGCCATTGCCTTCCCCGGAGAATTCTACTTATTCAAGTTTATATTTTGATGTTTTTTCTCTAATACTCTGCTTAATTTTATCAGTCAGCTTTCCAATATGCTGCATTGTTCTTTGTATAGTTGTGGAGGAAAGGCATTCTTCTTTAATTGGCATCCACATTGGCCTAATTATTGTTTGAGCTCTTAACCAGAGCATTTAATAAAGAACTTAAAATACTACATAACATATTTAAGACTATTGTTGAGTTATTGGAGTTTCCTCTAAATTTCCTTTATCGTACCCTTCAAATTATGCCTTGTATGTGTTATTGTCTGTGTTTTGCTATGCTGAGGTGGTGTAATTCAGAAGCACAGTAGCAGTTGATATTCTTAAATTCACTGGAAAATCTTCTATTTTACTGTTTGTGGATAAATGGGAAAATAGTTTCTGTATCACAGACCAGAGAAGGGTGCTGATTTTATGCTAATTTTGTTGGAATTTAAATAATAAGTATTCTTGTAATTTGGCTTTTTAAGGTGGATGATACTATCAAGATTGCAGAAGCTCTTTTATCTGACTTGTCAGGATTTCGATCTTTCCATCGAAGTGCTGAAGATCTCTTAGACCAGTTTAAACTATATGAACAAGAACAATTTGATGATTGGTCCAGGGATATTCAGTCTGGTTTGTCTGATTCCAAATCTGGTTTGTGGTAAGTATAAGTATACTACACAGTGAAATCTACATAAGAATCTTTTTTCTTATATTATTAATTCAGTGACAAGATTGTTTTCTGTTTGGTTAGCTTTTGATGATCAACTTTTAAGTCATTGAAGTTGGAAACTTTGACCCCCTTTCCTTTGCTTCTATTATCTGTTCCCCAGAACAACAGATTCTTAATTTGAAATTAGGCTTGCATGCTCCGTGGTTTTTTTGTTATTGGTATATGAATGTTTTCCTACCTTTTTATATTAATATTATATATCCCCCGCACAGACACTGTAAATGAAAATTTCATTTTTCTAAGCTCCTTGAGATGAAGAATGTTTCTTTTTGGTGTCTAATATAGTAAGGGTTTATAAATATTTATTAAGCTATATTGAATGTAATTTAATTGGTTAACCTTATTATTCTAATGGGTACCTAAAATGGATGGCCTAAAAAACACCATTGTTTCTTTGTTCAGGTCAACTTTCCCTAGTGTGTTATTGTCCGTAGTTTAAAAAACTTGCCACGTTTTCATTTTTAGAAACTTGGTACTTTTTAAAAAGTAACTTAGGCATAATATGAAATTCTGTTTGTTTCACCTATACTGCTACAACAAATAATTAGGCCAAAGTGGTAGCTTCCTAAACTGAATGAATGAATTCTTTTTTCTTTTACTTTGCATTTTGGCTGTGGAAGAAGAATTAAAGAACTAAAGGTGCTAAAGCATAATGATTATAACTTTATGCCATTTAATTCTTTCCCTTTCTCCCGTGAACCTTAAATATGAGAGGTGGTTCTACCTTGCCCCCTTCACCCAAAGTAAAGAGTTCTTTGGTCATTTGGTTTTGGAGAATTAGCACGTTTATCACTACAGCTCTGGTGGAGATCCACTGTGTAAGATAGTGTATCAAAAGCGTTGAGATCTGCAGTAAAAAACCCTGTTTAACTTTGTTCAACCTATTTCTTTCTTATTTGGTGATGAAACTCCCAACTCTCACTTTGGTTTTTTTTTTGGTAAATCCATCATTGTCACATAAAAATAAGTGTGTTTTGGAACATATTTCAGTATATGCTGGAATGTAGAAACTAACTTTGAATATTAATTTCAAATAAGGGCAAAAAGTGTCACTGTTATAATTTTCTGAGAGGCTTTATGTTCTTGTAGGACAGTTTTTGTGTGTGTGTGCTCAGTCACTCAATCATGTCCAACTCTGAGACCCCACAGACTGTAGCCCACCAGGCTCCTCTGTCCATGAAGTTTTCCAGGCAAGAATACTGGAGTAGGGTTGCCATTTCCTTCTCCACGGGATCTTCCCAACGCCAAGATTGAACCTGCATCTCTTGTGTCTCCTGCATTAGCAGGTGGATTCTTTACAGCTTCATCACCTGGGAAGTTTGGACAGTTTGAACTAAATTATTATTTTAAGCCATTTAAAATATTTGCTTTTTATTATACTTTGTTTTATGTGTTATTAAGTAGACTGAAAGATTAGTTCTTTGCGTTTCAGTAGCTTACTTTCTAAGACCTGCAAGTTCTCCTAATTGTGAAAGTGATTTGAAAGAAAGAGTATTATATAAACCTGATCCTGAAAGAATTATCATAAAAAGGTAGTACTTTAAATTTAATTTGTCTCAGTGTTTTCACAATCCAGGGAGACTTGAGTGTCCCAGTGTAAATTTTGCTATTGTGGCTTTAGAAGAATCAGAAAAAAAAAAGACAGTCTTTACATAGTGAAACAAAGAGTAGAGGAATAAAGTATTTGAATATCTCTATGTTCATTGGGAGGACGCATGTTGAAGCTGAAACTCCAATACTCTGGCCACCTGATGTGAAGAGCTGACTCTTTTGAAAAGACCCTGATGCTGGGAAAGATTGAGGGCAGGTGGAGAATGGGATGACAGAGGATGAGATGGTTGGATGGCATCACTGACTCAATGGACATGGGTTTGGGTGGACTCTGGGAGTTGGTGATGGACAGGGAGGCCTGGCGTGCTGCAGTTACAAAAAGTCGGACACGACTGAGTGACTGAACTGAACTGAACTCCTAACATTTTAATATTCTTTATTATTGATCCTTTAATAAAAGTATTAAAGAATCAGACTGACTAAAAATCTAAAATATATTTTAGAAAATGAACCAAATTATGATGGATTTGATGTCTATTTTGAGTTTTAGCTGAATTTTAAGAGATTGATTTTTCTGAGTTCAAAGACTGCTTGGTTGAAATATTAATATGATGGTATATTTTGGATATTACAGTTTGTTATCAAGATCTGAATCATGAAATATTATGTGAAATAAATGTAATTTGAAAAATAAAATTAAAAACTGTTTTTTTTACTTGAGTTAGTTTTATTAGGCTTCCCTGGTGGCTCAGTGGTAAAGAACCCACCTGCCAATGCAGGACATGTGGGTTCAATCCCTGGGTGGGGAAGATCTCCTGAAGAAGGAAATGGCAACCTCCTTCAGTAATTTTGCCTGGAAAATCTCATGGATAGTGGAGCCTCGTGGGCTATATATAGTCTATGGGGTTGCAAAAGAGTTGGACGTGACTTAGTGACTACTGCTGCTATTAAGTCGCTTCAGTTGTGTCTGACTTTTTGCGACCCCATAGACGGCAGCCCACCAGGCTCTCCCTTCCCTGGGGTCCTCCAGGCAAGAACACTGGAATGGGTCGCCATTTCCTTCTCCAATGCATGAAAGTGAAAAGTGAAAGTGAAGTCGCTCAGTCGTGTCTGATTCTTCATGACCCTATGGACTGCAGCCTACCAGGCTCCTCCGTCCATGGGATTTTCCAGGCAAGAGTACTGGAGTGGGGTGCCAGTGCCTTCTCCAGACTTAGTGACTAAAGAGCAACAATTTTATAGCAAAATTGTAAAAACTGTTATGTTTTTAATCAGTCAAAAGGGTGAGAACATGAAATTTTGAAATTCAAGAAGTTATTTATTTTGTTTTGTAGTATTGAGGCTAATAGCCGAATTATGGAGTTGGATCCTAATGATGGATCGTTAAAAGTGCATTATTCAGATCGGTTGGTGATTCTTCTGAGAGAAGTTCGTCAGCTTTCTGCGCTTGGTTTTGTTATTCCTGCCAAAATACAGCAAGTTGCAAACATTGCACAGAAATTCTGCAAGCAAGCAATTATTCTGAAACAAGTATGAAATGATATTTTTGAAAACATGTCTATTCTGAGTTTATTACATTAGAATATTTTAAGGACTTTGTTTCCTGCTTTTGATTTTACTAGGCTAATAGAATAGCACCATTAAGTCTTATGAAGTTATAGTTTATAAATGACTGCATTACAAACTTTGCTTTGTAATCCTCTATGTGGGAATTTTATTAGTTTGAGGTATTACTGTTACTGCTTTTCATTCTCAAAGCATTTGGAAAAATAGAATATTATTCTTTCTCTTTTTTTTTCTTTTTTCTTTCATGTTACTATCATGGACCCTAAAGGGATTTCTAATTAAGAGCCCCCTGTCTGCCTGCTAGGGGCCGATTCTTAGAAAATTATCCAGCTGATGGACAGGTGTCTGTTTTTGTTCATTTTCTTGGTTTTCCTGAAGCACATTGTCATCAAATCATTTGCCTGTTTAAAACCAGCTGTTATTACCTCATTGTCTGTCTCCTTAGCATAGTATCCAAGGCCTCTCTTAATCATGCCCTAGCTGACGTTACTGAACGTGTTGGATACTCACCCCCTCATGTTGCACGCTTGCTTCGGTAATATGAACCTTGGCTCTCCTCTGTACCTGTCTCTCTGCACTGATTCCTGTTCCCTCTGGTTGAAGAATTCCAAGTAATCCTTTAACTTGCAGCTCAACACTTTATTTGTTGTGTCTTCTTTTAATGGATGGTTCTTTATTTTGTATGCAGTGTGTAAGTCACTCTTAGAACAGCTTTATGTAGTTTTGGAGTTTTACATTTTTTCTCTCATTTGATTAATAGAGGACAGGAACAGTATCTTTTGTGTATGAATATATTACTATCATACTCAGGTGTAGGGCTTTTCAACTTTGACACTTTTGACATTTTGGACTGCTTTTTTTTTTTGGTGAGGGATGGCCTGGGCATTGTAGGATGTTTAGCAGCATCTCTGGTCAGTAGCACCTACTTAGACCTTACAATTGAAAATATCTCCAGAGATTGCCAAATGTCCTCTTGGGTGCAGATCATCCAAAATTGAGAATCACTGGTCTAGTGGGAGAAAGCAAACTGAACATTGAGTTCTCATTAAATATCAGGCCTTCTGGTAAATACTGTATTTATGTTATTTCAATTTACTCCCACTCCCAGTTTTACTGATCTAATTGAGGGTCAGATTTGTAAGACAGGTTTTCTAGTGCTATACTGCTAGTGAGTTATGAAGCTAGAATCTGAGAGCAAGTCTCCCTGACTCCAAAGCCCAAATTTATTCCATTAAACTTCCTGTAGTGATGACATGTGCACAAGTAGATTGAGTGCTGTATTATAGATGGGCTTCTCTGGTGGCTCAGCAGTAAAGGATCTGTCTGCCAGTGCAGGAGACACGAGTTTGATTCCTGGGTGGGAAAGATCCCCTGGAGAAGCACATGGCAACCCACTCCAGTATTCTCGCCTGGAGAATCCCATGGACAGAGGAGCCTGCTGAGCTGCAGTCCATGGGGTTGCAAAAAGTTGGACTCGACTAGTGACTAAAAAACAGCAACAGTATTACAGATAGAATTCAGAAAGTCCTGTGAAAGAATAGGGTGGGAATTTTTATTTATTTTCCTGGGTAAGGTAGAGATGTGCTGCTGGGCTTAGTCTCTCCATCATATCCAACTCTTTGTGACCCGATGGACTGTATCCTGCCAGGCTCCTCTGTCCATGGGGGTTCTCCAGGCAAGAATCCTGGAGTGGGTTGCCATGCCCTCCTCTAGGGCATCTTCTCAACCGAGGAATCAAACCAGGATCTCTTGCATTTCAGGGAGATTCTTTACCAGCTGAGCTACCAGGGAAGCCCAGGGTAGGGATAGTATCAGATAAATCTTTACAGAGGGATGATGTTTGATGTGAGTTTGAAAGAGTATACATATGTTTTCTCAGGAGCACAAGGTGGAGTGAATGATCATTTCAGAGAGAGGGACTCTATATTCTAAGAGCTGAGAAGCTTGCTGACTTCTCTATCCTAAGCATTTAGTGTAACAAAATAAAATCTCAGAGGATGAGTGAATGGTCATATGGTATTTATGTTTACTCCTAGAACAACCACAGGAATCTGTTGTGTTTATCTTTACTCACTTGTTTATTTTTGGCTGTGCTGGGTCTTTGTTGCTGCCTGTGGCCTTTTTCCAGTTGCTGGCAAGCTGGGGCCACTCTTGTGGAGCAGGGCCCCGGAGCTTGTGGGCTCAGTAGTTGTGGTACTCGAGCTTAGTCCTCTGTGGCATGTGGGACCTTTCCAGACCCAGGATCGAACTGGTGTCCCCTGCATTGGCAGGTGGATTGTTAACCACGGGGCCACCGGAAAGTCCCCTGTAGATACACCTTTACTCGTGAGCACACATTTAGCTAGAGTGTGGAGTATGCAGTAGGATATTTGACAAGTAACAGTCTGGCCAGATTGCTGTAATTTNGACCTTTCCAGACCCAGGATCGAACTGGTGTCCCCTGCATTGGCAGGTGGATTGTTAACCACGGGGCCACCGGAAAGTCCCCTGTAGATACACCTTTACTCGTGAGCACACATTTAGCTAGAGTGTGGAGTATGCAGTAGGATATTTGACAAGTAACAGTCTGGCCAGATTGCTGTAATTTTATGTTTTATTTTGCTTCTGTTTTTCCTAACTTGGCTTTTTCTGGAACTACTATTATGATACAGAATAAGTAGAGTGAGTATTCCCCACCAAGTACATTTTTATGCATGTTAGAAGAAAGAAGTGACTTGCTATAAAATTAGTTAAATATTTTTTAAGCACCTGCTCTGTGCCAATAATTTTGTGACATGCTGGGAATAAAAAAATTAAGACAGTGTCTTTAAAGTCCTTAGTCAAATTCACTCCACAGTGTCCCCTTGATCTTCTTCCTTGAACCTACCCTTTGCCCCCTCACAGAATTAGCAGTGTCTTCTTTTGTCCACCACTATTCCTTGTAGGTGTCTCTGTTTTTTTTTTGATTCATTGATTAATTCAGTAAACATGTGACAAACATGTGACACTATTACCTGTGACACTATTATGGAAAATAGCAAATACTTGAGTAATACAGTATAAGGTAGTGATGAGCACATATTTGAAGGAAAAGAAAACATAGTAAGAGGATTGTGACAAATCTTGCCATTTTATACAGAATGGTCAGGGGAGACCTTAATGAAAAGGTAATAAGAGACATGACATAAAATGAGGGACAGAACCATGCAGATATCTGGAGAAAGACTATTGCAGACAGAGGGAATGAAGGGCGTGGAGAGTTTCTTAGGGAAGACTCACCAAAATTAGAGAAACAACACGCAGGCTCATTTGGCAACAGTGCAGTTCAGGAGGGGATTGTGCAGGACTAAAGGCCAGTGTGTATATTATGTACTAGGGTATGATTTTAGATTTAGGTTTCATTCTTACATGTGTTGACAAACCATTGCAAGTTTTAAGGTAAGAATTTTAGGATTTTGCATTTTATTCTCAAATATACTGGTGATTCATTTGAAGATTTTGAGTAGGTAAAAGATACGATTTACATTTTAAAGAAGGACTGTTCTGGCTACTTTGAATACTTCACTAGACCATCAGGCCACAGTTGGAAAGAGAGACCAGTTAGGAAACTGTTATACTGGTCTTGCCAGGATTGAGGGTGCTTGAAATGGGGTGATAATGATGGAGGTGGGGAAGGGGTTCNGGTAAAAGATATGATTTACATTTTAAAGAAGGACTGTTCTGGCTACTTTGAATACTTTGACTAGACCATCAGGCCACAGTTGGAAAGTGAGACCAGTTAGGAAACTGTTATACTGGTCTTGCCAGGAGATGAGGGGTTCAATTCAATATATGTTCAAAACATATATTCAAAGCATATATTTTGAAGGTATAGTCTTTACTCATAGTAGAAGTATAGAGTTCTACTCATATAGGATGTGAGAGAAGAATTAAGGACAACCCAAAGATTTTTTTGGTGTGAGAAATGGATAAATCATTGTGTTATATGCTGACAGAAGAATCGGTTTCAAGAATTGCAGGAAGAGTTCATTTTTTTTTAGCACTTAACATGCTTTATGGTTTCCTCTGATTCCCTGTGAGACTGTGAAATTCTTGATTTCAGGGACTAGGTTTTATAGTCTTTGTTTAATCACCCCTAGAGCATGACTTGGCAAATTAGAGGAACTCAGCACATACTTACACTTGTTGCTTTTGTACATTAGTACATGCATAAATGCTCTATTGGAGATGATAAACTAATTTTTTGTTAGATTTTATACTTGAGAAGGGTTAATATTTCCATTCAAATGAAGAACAATTGAAATTTAAGTGTGCTATTTATTAATTATTGCTAATTGGAATTTTTCTTTGTAGGTGGCACATTTTTACAATTCTATTGATCAACAGATGATTCAAAGTCAGAGACCAATGATGTTACAATCTGCCTTAGCATTTGAACAGATAATTAAGGTAAATGGACTTTTTATATTATTATAATTAGATTTTACATGTAAAGTGTTTCTTATTTGTTGGTTTTTAGTATACCCCTGAGCTTACCATTGATCTAAGGCTATATTTTGCTCCCCAATGACTTCCTTCAGTTTTAACAAGTAATATTTTTTACAGCTGTATTTAAACAGTTGTAATGTTTCACATATTTTGATGCTTATTTTGATCAATTGAATATATATATATTATACTAGCTTATATGCTATTACATTTACTTATTCACTGAAGTGTGAGGTCCTTATACACAAGACTCTTTAGTACTTTTCCATTTTCTTCTGATTTTATAATTTACTTTATTTGCTCTTTACTTATACTTATTTAAATATCCACACATATGAAATTAGGAAAACCCACAATAGTTTTTAAACTGTTAGTATGTGACTGTTCACTTTTTGAAATACACATTTTTAGTCTTCACAGACATGAAATATTTTTAAAAATTAGTAGAAGAGGACTATACCCTATAATTCTTATTTTTACAGTGGATAGCTGGTGTCATGGTTCTTGAGACTACTCCCAGGTTCTGTGATTTATAGGAGGACTCATAGAACTCAGGGTATAGTTATACTCACAGCTGATTTATTTATGATTTATTACTGTGAGAGGATGCAAAGCAAAATCAGCAAAGGGAAAGGAATATGGACTGAAGGCCTGGGTAAACCTGGTGCAGGTTTTCAAGAGTCCTTTCCCCATCAAATCACCCAGGGCATGCTTAAGTCCTCCAGCAACAAGTAACACATGTGAATGTTGCCTTCCCAGGAAAGATCATTAGCGACTCATTGCCCAGACTTTTACTGGGGACTGGTCATGTAGGTATTTTCCTCCTTAACATGTGCCAAAATTCCAGAATTCCAGAAGACAGTCGAGTGTTCAGCATAAAGCAAATTCTTTAGTTGCAGTGAACCACTCTTAAAAGAGTGGTAGGAACTCTTGCAAAGTCCAGCTTTTCAGATGCCAGCTAAGGGCCAATTTTTTAAGCAAACCTTTTAAGGGACAGCAGTCAGACCTGCTAAGTTAGCTATTTTTTTGCACACTAGTACTCAGGCTTAAAATTTACTAGAAGTTACATAATTCATATTGTACATGTTATTATAATTTTTTTCTATTGCCAGAATTCAATATGAGTTTATGGTGGAAAATTTCAAAAATGTAGGTGAACAAAAACAAAAAATGTTTTAGTATTGTACTTCTGAGACTTGGCCATTCTTAAAAGGTCTGGTGTTTATACCCTTTTAAACATTTTTCCTGTGCATATTTACAAGTGTAGTTTTTGAAAATAGTATATTACTTTATTATTTTTAACCTTTTCATGTCATAGATAATGTTTTAAATCAAGTGTTTAGAACTCTTTCTTCTATAATAAATATATTCAAAATTATATCTGTTGATATTTCTGAAGACAAAGAATATTTTGAGGATTTGAATAATGAGAAGTAAACAATTATGTTTTTTTGGTCAGTTACTGAGTTGTGTCTGACTCTTTGTGACTCCTTGGACTGCAGCATGACAAGAACTCTTTCCCCCCCCCAACAGAGCTTGCTTACGTTCATGTCTGTTGAGTTGGTGATGCTATCTGTAGCATACGTCTCATCCTTTGCCACCCCTTTCTCCTTTTGCCTTCAATCTTTCTCAACATTAGGATCTTGAAAATGAGTTGGCTTTTTGCATTAAGTAGCTTAAGTATTGAAGCTTCCGCTTCATCGTCCTTTCAATGAATGTTCATGGTTGATTTCCTTTAGAATTGACTGGTTTGATCTCCTTGCTGTCCAGGGGCTCTAGTCTTCTTCAGCACCATAATTCAAAGGCGTCGTTTCTTTGGCAGTCAGCTTTCTTTATGGTCCAACTCTCACATTCATGCACGACTAGTGGAAAAACCATAGCTTTGCTTAGATGGACCTTTGTTGGCAAAGTGATGTCTCTTCTTTTTAATACGCTGTCTAGGTTGGTCATAGCTTTTCTTCCAAGGAGTGTCTTTTTGTTTTTTAATTTCTTTTTTTATTGAAGGGTAATTGCTTTACAGAATTTTTAAAATATAAATTTATTTATTTTAATTGGAGGTTAATTACTTTACAATATTGTATTGGTTTTGCCATACATCAGTATGAATCTACCACAGGTATACACATATTCCCCGTCCTGAACCTCCCTCCCTCTTCCCTCCCCATACCATCCTTCTGGGTTGTCCCAGTGCACCAGCCCCAAGCATCCAGTATCATGCATCGAACCTGGACTGGCGATTCGTTTCATATATGATATTATACATGTTTCAATGCCATTCTCCCAAATCATCCCACCCTCTCCCTCTCCCACAGAGTCCAAAAGACTCTTCTATACATCTTTACAGAATTTTTTTGTTTTCATGTGTTTGTTAGCCATCTGTATGTCTTCTTTGGAGAAATGTCTGTTTAGGTCTTTTTCCCACTTTTTGACTGAATTGTTTGTTTTTCTGGTATTGAGTTGTATAATCTGCTTGTATATTTTGGAAATTAATCCTTTATCTGTTGTTTCATTTATTATTTTCTCCCATTCTGAGGGTTGTCTTTTCACCTTGCTTATAGTTTCCTTTGCTGTGCAAAAGTTTTTTAAGTTTAATCAGGTCCCACTTGTTTACTTTTGTTTTTATTTCCATTACTGTAGGAGGTGGGTCATAGAGGATCTTGCTTTGATTTATGTCATTGAGTGTTCTGCCTATGTTTTCCTCTAAGAGTTTTATGGTTTCTGGTCTTACATTTAGGTCTTTAATCCATTTTGAGTTTATCTTTGTGTATGGTGGTAGGAAGTGTTCTAATTTTATTCTTTTACATGTAGCTGTCCAGTTTTCCAAGGAGGGTCTTTTACTTTCATGGCTATAGTCACCATTCACAGTGGTTTTGGAGCTCAAGAAAATCTGTCACTGCTTTTACTTTTTTCCCTTTTATTTGCCATGAAGTGATGAGACTGGATGCCATGATCTTAGTTTTTTGAATGCTGAGTTTCAAGTCAGTTTTTTCACTCATTCACCCTCATCTAGAGGCTGTTTAGTTCCTCTTCATTTTNTACATAATTCATATTGTACATGTTATTATAATTTTTTTCTATTGCCAGAATTCAATATGAGTTTATGGTAGAAAATTTCAAAAATGTAGGTGAACAAAAACAAAAAATGTTTTAGTATTGTACTACTGAGACTTGGCCATTCTTAAACAGTCTGGTGTCTATACCCTTTTAAACATTTTTCCTGTGCATATTTACAAGTGTACTTTTTGAAAATAGGATATTACTTTATTATTTTTAACCTTTTCATTTCATAGATAATGTTTTAAATCAAGTGTTTAGAACTCTTTCTTCTATAATAAATATATTCAAAATTATATCTGTTATTATTTCTAAAGACAAAGCTTATTTTGAGGATTTGAATAATGAGAAGTAAACAATTATGTTTTTTGGTCAGTTACTGAGTTGTGTCTGGCTCTTTGTGACTCCTTGGACTGCAGCATGACAAGAACTCTTCCCCACCCCACAGGGCTTGCTTACGTTCATCCATTGAGTTGATGATGCTATCTGTAGCATACGTCTCATCCTTTGCCACCCTCTTCTTTTGCCTTCAATCTTTCTCAACATTAGGATCTTGAAAATGAGTTGGCATGTTTTTTGGTCAGTTACTGAGTTGTGTCTGGCTCTTTGTGACTCCTTGGACTGCAGCATGACAAGAACTCTTCCCCACCCCACAGGGCTTGCTTACGTTCATCCATTGAGTTGATGATGCTATCTGTAGCATACGTCTCATCCTTTGCCACCCTCTTCTTTTGCCTTCAATCTTTCTCAACATTAGGATCTTGAAAATGAGTTGGCGTTTTGCATTAAGTAGCCAAAGTGTTGAAGCTTCTGCTTCATCAGTCCTTTCAATGAATGTTCATGGTTGATTTCCTTTAGAATTGACTAGTTTGATCTCCTTGCTGTCCAGGGGCTCTAGTCTTCTTCAGCACCATAATTCAAAAGCGTCGCTTCTTTGACAGTCAGCTTTCTTTATGGTCCAACTCTCATATTCATGCATGACTAGTGGAAAAACCATAGCGTTGGTTAGATGGACCTTTGTTGGCAAAGTGAGTGCAGCACTTTCACAGCATCATCGTTTAGAACTTGAAATAGCTCAGCTGGAATTTCATCACCTCCTCTAGTTTTGTTTGTAGTGGTGCTTCCTAAGGCCCACTTGACTTTGCACTGTCTGGCTCTAGGTGAGTGACCACACCATCGTGGTTACTGGGCCATTTAAAATGTTTTTGCCTTTTCGTAATATTCATGGGCTTCTCCTGGCAAGAATGGAGTGGTTTGCCATTTTTTCCTCAGATGGACCACATTTTGTCAGAACTCTTCAGTATGATACATCCATCTTGAGTGGCCATGCATAGCATGGCTTATAGCTTCATTGAGTTCTGCAAGCCAGTACAAGGCTGTTTTCCATGAGGGCGAAATAATTATACTTAGCATATGTTAAATGAGACACAGTAGGGCACAGAAACTGAGATGGGAGGAAAAGGAACATTAAAGTTCCTTGTACTCTCCTTGCCACTCACTCTAGGGATTCTAATTTATTTCCTTTTATACATTGTCAGTACAGCAGTAAGTAGTGTGTGTAACTGCTCAGTAAATACTTTTTGAATGGATTCTCTGCATATTCTGTTGAATATTATAATTGTTTAGTTTCACCATTCATCAGCTATTTATTGAAGGTCACTGTATGGCAGAGACTTTCTTTGTCTTACCATTTGCCAGTTCAAGTGAAGTGCATAAACTTTGCTTGTAGTTAGGTCTCTTTACTCCGTTCACTTATTNGGATTCTCTGCATATTCTGTTGAATATTATAATTGTTTAGTTTCACCATTCATCAGCTATTTATTGAAGGTCACTGTATGGCAGAGACTTTCTTTGTCTTACCATTTGCTAGTTCAAGTGAAGTGCATAAACTTTGCTTGTAGTTAGGTCTCTTTACTCCGTTCACTTATTTTGTCTTAATTATTTAGTATCCTCTACACACAAAGAACACTGCATCAGATGGGGTTTGCTTCAGTCATCAAATATCAATAAGAAATTTATGAGAAGAAGGATAGTATATTTTTTTATTTGCATTTTCTGCATCCTAACATTCTCTTTTCCTTTCTGAAGTTCTGTGCTTTTTTTAAAAATCATTTTTTTCTTATTGAGAAAACTTTCTTTAGCCATACCTTGAGTAGGTTTGCTGGTGACAAATTCTCTTAGTTTTCCTTTGAGACTGTTTTTATTTTACCTCATTTTTGAAGGATGTTTTCAGCAAGTGTAAAATTCACAGCTGACAATTGTTTTCTTTTAGCACTATTTTTTGACTTTTTAAAAAAAATTTTGATGCTAAGAGGTAGTTAACATATTAAAATAAATTAGAATCAAATACACATGAGTAATAATATCAAACATTTGTGGAGTACATCCTATGCTATTACTACTACTACTACTAAGTCGCTTCAGTCGTGTCCAACTCTATGCGACCCCATAGACGGCAGCCCACCAGGCTCCCCGTCCTTGGGATTCTCCAGGCAGGAACACTGGAGTTGGTTGTCATTTCCTTCTCCAGTGCATGAAAGTGAAAAGTGAAAGTGAAGTCGCTCAGTCGTGTCCGACTCTTAGCGACCCCATGGACTGTAGCCCACCAGGCTCCTCCGTCCATGGGATTTTCCAGGCAAGAGTACTGGAGTAGGGTGCCATTGCCTTCTCCAACATACTATGCTAAATGATTTGTATAAAATAACTCAATTATTAGGTAGTCCTTTATTTGTATGAATATACATACATACATAGATATGCATACACATACATTTATAGGTTTTTTTGGTATATGTTATAATTTCATCATCTCATCATCATTTCTGTTTCATATATGAAACCCATGCCTTTGAAAGGTTCAATTACAAGCTTACTCATGCAGCTAGCAAGCAGAATGCGTAGGACTTGAACTCAGAACTCAGATGTTCAAACACTACCCCCAGTTGACTATTCAGATGCTACATTTCAAAAAAAAACCTTTCCAGAATTGCTGTTCTAATCTATTCATATATCCTTATAGTATAAGCAGCAATTAGTACATTATAGTATGTTTTTCATAATTAAACTCTTAGTCATTTGTAATGAGGCCATGGACCTACAATCCTAAGGCATTTCCTGTTTTCTGGAGGCAGGGTTTTCTTAGCACTTTTCTTTCTGCATTCTATCATTTATTATTTTTTAATTAATTAATTAATTTTAATTGGAAGGTAATTGCTTTACAATATTGTGATTTTTGCCATACATCAACATGACTCAGCCACGGGTACACATGTCCCCCATTCTGACCCCCCATCCACCTCCTCCCTTCCCCACCCGTCAGGGTTTTCCCAGAGTGCTGGCTTTGAGTGTCCTGCTTCATGCATCGAACTTGAAAGTGTCATTCCACTTCCTCTTGTCCCTCATGGTTTCAGCTAAGAAATCTACTGCTCTTTTCATTCCTTTCTAAGTGACACTTTCTGACACAGTGAGGAATAGCTGGAGGACAGGGTGAGTGTTATATTAAATTTCTGCCTGTGTCTGCAGATGCCACCCTGACAAAAGTGGACCACTGCCTCGCACTGCTTCTTTTTTTTTTTTTTTTTTTTTTACTGCTTCTTTTTTAGTTGGGTGCAGTGGAAGTCTAATGCCCCCTTTTGCCCTACTGAAGACTTCCCACCAAAGCGGGATACCAGTTCATGGTATATTATTGCCTCCACGCAAAGGATCTGCCTGGCTACCCCCTGAGCTCTGGGACCTGGTGGGAGGATGCGGAGGGCTGGTGCACACGCGCTGTTGCAGGCTGGCGAAGGTGGCGCCACTGACCTAGCAGGGGATGGAAGAGAAGCCTCTCCTGGTCCCCTGAAACTGCAGAAGTGGCTGGGTTTCTACTCTATTGGGTTGGAGTAGGGGGTGTGTGTGTGTGCTTATTTACTCAGTTGTGTCTGACTCTTTGCAACCCCATGGACTATAGCCCACCAGGAGTAGGGTGTGTATCCTAAAAAGGTTTTCCGTCGTTCGGCCACTGTTTTCCTGGTCCTGTGGATAGAGGGAATAGGCTTCCTCTGGAGTCTTTTGCTGCCTGTCTCTGGGGGTGGTTCCAGGTTGTAGACTTTTCCAGCATCCTGTCCGGGATATATAAGACACACTAAGGAAGTCCTGGTGTGTTGTTCCTTAATTCCCAATGTTTTTAGGCTGTCCACCTCCTAATGAAATGATATTTTTGAAAACATGTCTATTCTGAGTTTATTACATTAGAATATTTTAAGGACTTTGTTTTCTGCTTTTGATTTTATTAGGCTAATAGAATAGCACCATTAAGTCTTATGAAGTTATAGTTTGTAAATGACTGCATTACAAACTTTGCTTTATAATTTTATTAGCTTGAGGTATTACTGCTTTTCATTCTCAAAGCATTTGGAATATTATTCTTTCTCTTTTTTTTTTTCTTTTTTCTTTCATGTTACTATCATGGACCCTAAAGGGCTTTCTAATTAAGAGGCCTCTCTCTGCCTGCTAGGGGCTGATTCTTAGAACATTATCCAGCTGATGGACAGGTTTCTGTTTTTGTTCATTTTCTTGGTTTTCCTGAAGCACATTGTCATCAAATCATTTGCCTGTTTAAAACCAGCTGTCATTACCTCATTGTCTGTCTCCTTAGCATAGTATCCAAGGCCTCTGTTAATCATGCCCTAGCTGACGTTACTGAACGTGTTGGATACTCACCCCCTCATGTTGCACGCTTGCTTCGGTAATATGAACCTTGGCTCTCCTCTGAACCTGTCTCTCTGCACTGATTCCTGTTCCCTCTGGTTGAAGAATTCCAAGTAATCCTTTAACTTGCAGCTCAACACTTTATTTGTTGTGTCTTCTTTTAATGGATGGTTCTTTATTTTGTATGCAGTGTGTAAGTCACTCTTAGACAGCTTTATGTAGTTTTGGAGTTTTACATTTTTTCTCTCATTTGATTAATAGAGGACAGGATCAGTATCTTTTGTGTATTTAGTTTCTCATTTATTGTTTCATCCAACAAAGATCCATTGAGCACTTGTACTGCCAGGTGCAGTAATGAATATATTACTATCATACTCAGGTGTAGGGCTTCTCAACTTTGACACTTTTGACATTTTGGACTACTTTTTTTTTTTTTTTTTGGTGAGGGATGGCCTGTGCATTGTAGGATGTTTAGCAGCATCTCTGGTCAGTAGCACCTACTTAGTCCTTACAATTGAAAATATCTCCAGACATTGCCAAATGTCCTCTTGGGTACAGATCATCCAAAATTGAGAACCACTGGTCTAGTGGGAGAAAGCAAACTGAACATTGAGTTCTCATTAAATATCAGGCCTTCTGGTAAATACTGTATTTATGTTATTTCAGTTTATTCCCACTCACAGTTTTACTGATCTAATTGAGGGTCAAATTTGTAAGACCGGTTTTCTAGTGCTATACTGCTAGTGAGTTATGAAGCTAGAATCTGAGAGCAAGTCTCCCTGACTCCAAAGCCCAAATTTATTCCATTAAACTTCCTGTAGTGATGACATGTAAGTAGATTGCATGCTGTATTATAGATGGGCTTCTTTGGTGGCTCAGCAGTAAAGGATCTGCCTGCCAGTGCAGGAGACACGAGTTTGATTCCTGGGTGGGAAAGATCCCCTGGAGAAGCACATGGCAACCCACTCCAGTATTCTCGCCTGGAGAATCCCATGGACAGAGGAGCCTGCTGAGCTGCAGTCCATGGGGTTGCAAAAAGTTGGACTCGACTAGTGACTAAAAAAACAGCAACAGTAATACAGATAGAATTCAGAAAGTCCTGTGAAAGAATAGAGGTGGGAATTTTTATTTATTTTCCTGGGTAAGGTAGAGATGTGCTGCTGGGCTTAGTCTCTCCATCATGTCCAACTCTTTGTGACCCGATGGACTGTATCCTGCCAGGCTCCTCTGTCCATGGGGATTCTCCAGGCAAGAATCCTGGAGTGGGTTGCCATGCCCTCCTCTAGGGCATCTCAACCCAGGAATCAAACCGGAATCTCTTGCATTTCAGAGAGATTCTTTACCAGCTGAGCTACCAGGGAAGCCCAGGGTAGGGATAGTATCAGCTAAATCTTCACAGAGGGATGATGTTTGATGTGAGTTTGAAAGAGTATACATATGTTTTCTCAAGAGTATACATATGTTTTCTCAGGAGCACATGTGCTCTCTCATTTCAGAGAGAGGGACTCTATATTCTAAGAGCTGAGAAGCTTGCTGACTTCTCTATCCTAAGCATTTAGTGTAACAAAATAAAATCTCAGAGGATGAGTGAATGGTCATATGGTATTTATGTTTACTCCTAGAACTACCCTTTTATTTGCCATGAAGTGATGAGACTGGATGCCATGATCTTAGTTTTTTGAATGCTGAGTTTCAAGTCAGTTTTTTCACTCATTCACCCTCATCTAGAGGCTGTTTAGTTCCTCTTCATTTTCTGTTAGAGTGATATCATCTGCTTATCTAAGGCTGATGATATTTCTCCCTGAAATCTGACTTGACCTTATGATTCCTTTAGCCTGGCATTTCACATGGTATAGTTAGTATGTAAGTTAAATAAGCAGGGTGACCATATATCTGTCTCTTATACACATCTCCTCTGTGGCATGTGGGACCTTTCCAGACCCAGGATCGAACTGGTGTCCCCTGCATTGGCAGGTGGATTGTTAACCACGGGGCCACTGGAAAGTCCCCTGTAGATATACCTTGACTCGTGAGCACACATTTAGCTAGAGTGTGGAGTATGCAGTAGGATATTTGACAGGTAACAGTCTGGCCAGATTGCTGTGATTTTATGTTTTATTTTGCTTCTATTTTTCCTGACTTGGCTTTTTCTGGAACTACTATTATGATACAAAATAAGTAGAGTGAGTATTCCCCACCAAGTACATTTTTATGCATGTTAGAAGAAAGAAGTGACTTGCTATAAAATTAGTTAAATATTTTTTAAGCACCTGCTCTGTGCCAAGAATTCTGTGACATGCTGGGAATAAAAAAATTAAGACAGTGTCTTTAAAGTCCTTAGTCAAATTCACTCCACAGTGTCCCCTTGGTCTTCCCTGAACCTATCCTTTGCCCCTCACAGAGTTAGCAGTGTCCTCTTTTCTCCACCACTATTCCTTGTAGGTGTCTCTATTTTTTTTTTGACTCATTGATTAATTCAACAAACATGTGACACTATTGTTGCATTGATTAATTCAACAAACATGTGACAAACATGTGACACTATTACCTGTGACACTATTGTGGACAATAGCAAATACTTGAGTAATACAGTGTAAGGTAGTGATGAGCACATATTTGAAGAAAAAGAAAACATAGTAAGAGGATTGTGACAAATCTTGTCATTTTATACACAATGGTCAGGGGAGACCTTAAAGAAAAGGTAATAAGAGACATGACATAAAATGAGGGACAGAACCATGCAGATATCTGGAGAAAGACTATTGCAGGCAGAGGGAATGAAGGATGTGGAGAGTTTCTTAGGGAGGACTCACCAAAGTTAGAGAAACAACACGCAGGCTCATTTGGCAACGGTGCAGTTCAGGAGGGGATTGTGCAGGACTAAAGCCCAGTGTGTATATTATGTACTAGGGTATGATTTTAGATTTAGGTTTCATTCTTATGTGTGTTGACAAACCATTGCAAGTTTTAAGGTAAGAATTTTAGGATTTTGCATTTTATTCTCAAATATACTGGTGATTCATTTGAAGATTTTGAGTAGGTAAAAGATACGATTTACATTTTAAAGAAGGACTGTTCTGGCTACTTTGAATACTTCACTAGACCATCAGGCCACAGTTGGAAAGAGAGACCAGTTAGGAAACTGTTATACTGGTCTTGCCAGGATTGAGGGTGCTTGAAATGGGGTGATAATGATGGAGGTGGGGAAGGGGTTCAATTCAATATATGTTCAAAACATATATTCAAAGCATATATTTTGAAGGTATAGTCTTCTACTCATAGTAGAAGTATAGAGTTCTACTCATATAGGATGTGAGAGAAGAATTAAGGACAACTCAAAGATTTTTTTGGTGTGAGAAATGGGTAAATCATTGTGTTATATGCTGACAAAGGAATTGGTTTCAAGAATTGGAGGAAGAGTTCACTTTTTTTTAGCACTTAACATGCTTTATGGTTTCCTCTGATTCCCTGTGAGACTGTGAAGTTCTTAATTTCAGGGACTAGGTTTTATAGTCTTTGTTTAATTACCCCTGGAACATGACTTGGCAAATTAGAGGAACTCAGCACATACTTACACTTGTTGCTTTTGTACATTAGTACATGCATAAATGCTCTATTGGAGATGATAAACTAATTTTTTGTTAGATTTTATACTTGAGAAGGGTTAATATTTCCATTCAAATGAAGAACAATTGAAATTTAAGTGTGCTATTTATTAATTATTGCTAATTGGAATTTTTCTTTGTAGGTGGCACATTTTTACAATTCTATTGATCAACAGATGATTCAAAGTCAGAGACCAATGATGTTACAATCTGCCTTAGCATTTGAACAGATAATTAAGGTAAATGGACTTTTTATATTATTATAATTAGATTTTACATGTAAAGTGTTTCTTATTTGTTGGTTTTTAGTATACCCCTGAGCTTACCATTGATCTAAGGCTATATTTTGCTCCCCAATGACTTCCTTCAGTTTTAACAAGTAATATTTTTTACAGCTGTATTTAAACAGTTGTAATGTTTCACATATTTTGAC
>SJYX01003212.1:151844-219239 GCA_006410675.1 Oreotragus oreotragus
AAACCTTTTAAGGGACAGCAGTCAGACCTGCTAAGTTAGCTATTTTTTTGCACACTAGTACTCAGGCTTAAAATTTACTAGAAGTTACATAATTCATATTGTACATGTTATTATAATTTTTTTCTATTGCCAGAATTCAATATGAGTTTATGGTGGAAAATTTCAAAAATGTAGGTGAACAAAAACAAAAAATGTTTTAGTATTGTACTTCTGAGACTTGGCCATTCTTAAACAGTCTGGTGTTTATACCCTTTTAAACATTTTTCCTGTGCATATTTACAAGTGTAGTTTTTGAAAATAGTATATTACTTTATTATTTTTAACCTTTTCATGTCATAGATAATGTTTTAAATCAAGTGTTTAGAACTCTTTCTTCTATAATAAATATATTCAAAATTATATCTGTTATTTAGTATTGTACTTCTGAGACTTGGCCATTCTTAAACAGTCTGGTGTTTATACCCTTTTAAACATTTTTCCTGTGCATATTTACAAGTGTAGTTTTTGAAAATAGTATATTACTTTATTATTTTTAACCTTTTCATGTCATAGATAATGTTTTAAATCAAGTGTTTAGAACTCTTTCTTCTATAATAAATATATTCAAAATTATATCTGTTGATATTTCTGAAGACAAAGAATATTTTGAGGATTTGAATAATGAGAAGTAAACAATTATGTTTTTTTGGTCAGTTACTGAGTTGTGTCTGACTCTTTGTGACTCCTTGGACTGCAGCATGACAAGAACTCTTTCCCCCCCCCAACAGAGCTTGCTTACGTTCATGTCTGTTGAGTTGGTGATGCTATCTGTAGCATACGTCTCATCCTTTGCCACCCCTTTCTCCTTTTGCCTTCAATCTTTCTCAACATTAGGATCTTGAAAATGAGTTGGCTTTTTGCATTAAGTAGCTTAAGTATTGAAGCTTCCGCTTCATCGTCCTTTCAATGAATGTTCATGGTTGATTTCCTTTAGAATTGACTGGTTTGATCTCCTTGCTGTCCAGGGGCTCTAGTCTTCTTCAGCACCATAATTCAAAGGCGTCGTTTCTTTGGCAGTCAGCTTTCTTTATGGTCCAACTCTCACATTCATGCACGACTAGTGGAAAAACCATAGCTTTGCTTAGATGGACCTTTGTTGGCAAAGTGATGTCTCTTCTTTTTAATACGCTGTCTAGGTTGGTCATAGCTTTTCTTCCAAGGAGTGTCTTTTTGTTTTTTAATTTCTTTTTTTATTGAAGGGTAATTGCTTTACAGAATTTTTAAAATATAAATTTATTTATTTTAATTGGAGGTTAATTACTTTACAATATTGTATTGGTTTAGTTTCTGGTCTTACATTTAGGTCTTTAATCCATTTTGAGTTTATCTTTGTGTATGGTGGTAGGAAGTGTTCTAATTTCATTCTTTTACAAGTAGCTGTCCAGTTTTCCAAGGAGGGTCTTTTACTTTCATGGCTATAGTCACCATTCACAGTGGTTTTGGAGCTCAAGAAAATCTGTCACTGCTTTTACTTTTTTCCCTTTTATTTGCCATGAAGTGATGAGACTGGATGCCATGATCTTAGTTTTTTGAATGCTGAGTTTCAAGTCAGTTTTTTCACTCATTCACCCTCATCTAGAGGCTGTTTAGTTCCTCTTCATTTTCTGTTAGAGTGATATCATCTGCTTATCTAAGGCTGATGATATTTCTCCCTGAAATCTGACTTGACCTTATGATTCCTTTAGCCTGGCATTTCACATGGTATAGTTAGTATGTAAGTTAAATAAGCAGGGTGACCATATATAGCCTTGTCGTACTCCTTTCCCATCTTGAACTGGTTCCATGTTCAGTTTTAATTGTTGCTTCTTGACTCACATACAGGTTTCTTAGGAAATAGGTAGGGTGGTCTGGTACTCACATCTTTTTAAGAATTTTCCACTGTTTGTTTTGATCTACACAATCAAAGGCTTTAGTGTAGTCAAAGAGGCAGAAGTAGATTTATTTTTTTTGGATTCCCTTGCTTTTTCTGCGATCCAATGGATGTTGGCAATTTGATCTCCGGTTCCTCTGCCTCTTTGAAACCCAGCTTCTACATCTGGAATTTTTTGGTTTGTGTACTGCTGAAGCCTAGCTTGAAGGATTTTGAGTATAACCTTGCTAGCATGTCAAATGAACTCAGTTGTTCAGTAGTTTGAATGTTCTTTGACTTTGCTCTTCTTTGGGATTGGAATGAAAAGTGACCTTTTCCAGTCCTGTGGCCACTGCTGAATTTTCCAAATTTGCTGCCATATTGAGTGCAGCACTTTCACAGCATCATCGTTTAGAACTTGAAATAGCTCAGCTGGAATTTTCATCACCTCCACTAGCTTTGTTCATAGTGATGCTTCCTAAGGCCCACTTGACTTTGCACTCTGTCTGGCTCTAGGTGAGTGACCACACCATCGTGGTTACTGGGCCATTTAAAATGTTTTGTATAGTTCCTCTATGTATTCTTGCCACCTCTTCTTAATCTCTACTGCTTCTTTTAAGTCCTTAACTATTTCTGTCTTTTATCATGCTCATTCTCGCATGAAATGTTCCTTTGACACCTCCAGTTTTCTTGAAGAGATCTCTAGTCTTTCCCATTCTGTTGTTTTCCTCTATTTCTTTGCATTGTTCACTGAGGAAGGTTTTCTTACCTCTCTTTGCTATTCTCTGTAACCCTGCATTCATGTGGTAACCCTGCATTCATATGGGTATGTCTCCCTTTCTCCCTTGCTTTCCACTTCTTTTCTTTCCATGGCTATTTGTAAAGCCTCCTAAGATAACCACTTTGCCTTCTTGCTTTTTTTTTTTTTATTTCCTTTGGGGTGGTTTTGGTCATTGGCTCTTATACAGTGTTACAAACCTTCATCCATAGTTCTTCAGGCACTCTGTCTACCAGATCTAGACCCTTGAATCTGTTTGTTACCTCCACTGTATAANTAAAGCCTCCTAAGATAACCACTTTGCCTTCTTGCTTTTTTTTTTTTTATTTCCTTTGGGGTGGTTTTGGTCATTGGCTCTTATACAGTGTTACAAACCTTCATCCATAGTTCTTCAGGCACTCTGTCTACCAGATCTAGACCCTTGAATCTGTTTGTTACCTCCACTGTATAATTATAAGGGATTTGATTGATGTTTTTGAACTGAGGTGTTGGAGAAGACTCTTGCGAGTCCCTTGGACTGCAAGGAGATCCAACCAGTCCATCATAAAGGAGATCAGTCCTGGGTGTTCATTGGAGGGAATGATGCTGAAGCTGAAACTGCAATACTTTGGCCACCTGATGCGAAGAGCTGACTCATTTGAAAAGACCCTGATGTTGGGAAAGATTGAAGGTGGGAGGAGAAGGGGATGACAGAGGATGAGATGGTTAGACGGCATCACCAACTCAATGGACATGAGTTGGGGTAAAGTGCAGGAGTTGGTGATGGACAGGGAGGCCTGGCGTGCTGCAGTTCATGGGGTCGCAAAGAGTTGGACACGACTGAGCAACTGAACTGAACTGAACTGATACCTGAATGGCCTAGTGGTTTCCCCTACTTTCTTCAATTTAAGCTTGAATTTTGCAATAAGGAATTCATGGTCTGAGCCACAGTCAGCTCCAGGTCTTGTTTTTGCTGACTGTATAGAGCTTCTCCATCTTTGACTGTAAAGAACATAATCAGTCTGGTTATGATATTTACCATCTGATGATGTCCATGTGGAGAGTCGTCTCTTGGGTTGTTGGCAAAGAGTGTTTGCTGTGATCAGCATATTCTCTTGACACAACTCTGTTAGCCTTTGTTCTGCTTCATTTTATATTTCAAGGCCAAACTTGCCTGTTGTTCCAGTTATCTCTTGACTTCCTACTTTTGCATTCCAATCCCCTGTGATGTAAAGGACATCCTTTTTTGTTGTTGTCGTTAGTTCTACAAGGTGGTGTTCTTCATAGAACTGGTCAACTTCAGCTTCTTTGGCATCAGTGGTTGGGAGATAGATTTGGATTACTGTGATGTTGAATAGTTTGCTTTGGAAATGAACTGAGATCATTCTTTTCTTCTTGAGGTTGCACCCAAAAAATGCAACAGACTTTCTTGTTAACTATTGAGGGCTACTTCATTTCTTCTAAGGCATTCTTACCCACAGCATTAGGTATAATGTTCATCTGAATTAAATTTGCCTGTTCCTGTCCATTTTACTTCACTGATTCCTAAGATGTCAGTGTTCAGTCTTGCCATCTCCCCTTTGACCACGTCTAATTTACCTTGACTCGTGGGCCTAACATCCCAGGTTCCTATTCAATATTATTCTTTATAGCATTGGACTTTATTTTTACCACCAGACACATCCTCAACTAACTGTCATTTCAACGTTGGCCCAGCCTCTTCATTCTTTCTGGAGCTATTAGTAATTGTCCTCCACAATTCTCTAGTAGCAGTTTGGACACCTTCCAGCTTGGGGGTTCTCATCTTCTGGTGTCCTGTCTTTTTGCCTTTTCGTAATATTCATGGGCTTCTCCTGGCAAGAATGGAGTGGTTTGCCATTTCTTCCTCAGATGGACCACATTTTGTCAGAACTCTTCAGTATGATACATCCATCTTGAGTGGCCATGCATAGCATGGCTTATAGCTTCATTGAGTTCTGCAAGCCAGTACAAGGCTGTTTTCCATGAGGGCGAAATAATTATACTTAGCATATGTTAAATGAGACACAGTAGGGCACAGAAACTGAGATGGGAGGAAAAGGAACACTAAAGTTCCTTGTACTGCCCTTGCCACTCACTCTAGGGATTCTAATTTATTTCCTTTTATACATTGTCAGTACAGTAGTAAGTAGTGTGTGTAACTGCTCAGTAAATACTTTTTGAACGGATTCTCTGCATATTCTGTTGAATATTATAATTGTTTAGTTTCACCATTCATCAGCTATTTATTGAAGGTCACTGTATGGCAGAGACTTTCTTTGTCTTACCATTTGCTAGTTCAAGTGAAGTGCATAAACTTTGCTTGTAGTTAGGTCTCTTTACTCCGTTCACTTATTTTGTCTTAATTATTTAGTATCCTCTACACACAAAGAACACTGTATCAGATGGGGTTTGCTTCAGTCATCAAATATCAATAAGAAATTTATGAGAAGAAGGATAGTTTATTTTTTTATTTGCATTTTCTGCATCCTAACATTCTCTTTTCCTTTCTGAAGTTCTATGCTTTTTTAAAAAATCATCTTTTTCTTATTGAGAAAACTTTCTTTAGCCATACCTTGAGTAGGTTTGCTGGTGACGAATTCTCTTAGTTTTCCTTTGAGACTGACCCCATCCTCTACACACAAAGAACACTGTATCAGATGGGGTTTGCTTCAGTCATCAAATATCAATAAGAAATTTATGAGAAGAAGGATAGTTTATTTTTTTATTTGCATTTTCTGCATCCTAACATTCTCTTTTCCTTTCTGAAGTTCTATGCTTTTTTAAAAAATCATCTTTTTCTTATTGAGAAAACTTTCTTTAGCCATACCTTGAGTAGGTTTGCTGGTGACGAATTCTCTTAGTTTTCCTTTGAGACTGTTTTTATTTTGCCTCATTTTTGAAGGATGTTTTCAGCAAGTGTAAAATTCACAGCTGACAGTTGTTTCCTTTTAGCACTATTTTTTGACTTTTTTTTTTTAATTTAGATACTAAGAAGTAGTTAACATATTAAAATAAATTAGAATCAAATATACATAAGTGATAATGGCAAACATTTGTGGAGTACATACTATGCAATTACTACTACTACTACTAAGTCGCTTCAGTCGTGTCCAATTCTATGCAACCCCATAGACGGCAGCCCACCAGGCTCCCCTGTCCCTGGGATTCTCCAGGCAAGAACACTGGAGTGGGTTGTCATTTCCTTCTCCAATGCATGAAAGTGAAAAGTGAAAGTGAAGTCGCTCAGTCATGTCTGACTCTTAGCGACCCCATGGACTGCAGCACACCAGGCTCCTCCGTCCATGGGATTTCCCAGGCAAGAGTACTGGAGTGGGGTGCCATTGCCTTCTCCAACATACTATGCTAAATGATTTGTATAAAATAACTCAATTATTAGGTAGTCCTTTATTTGTATGAATCTACATACATACATAGATATGCATACACATACATTTATAGGTTTTTTTGGTATATGTTATAATTTCATCATCTCATCATCATTTCTGTTTCATACATGAAACCCATGCCTTTAAAAGGTTCAATTACAAGCTTACTCATACAGCTAGCAAGCAGAATGTGTAGGACTTGAACTCAGAACTCAGATGTTCAAGCACTACCCCCAGTTGACTACTCAGATGCTACATTTCAAAAAAACCTTTCCAGAATTGCTGTTCTAATCTATTCATATATCTTTATAGTATAAGCAGCAATTAGTACTTTACAGTATGTTTTTCATAATTAAACTTTTAGTCATTTGTAATGAGGCCATGGACCTACAATCCTAAGGCATTTCCTGTTTTCTGGAGGCAGGGTTTTCTTAACACTTTTCTTTCCACATTCTATCATTTATTATTTTTTAATTAATTAATTAATTTTAATTGGAGGATAATTACTTTACAATATTGTGATTTTTGCCATACATCAACATGACTCAGCCACGGGTACACATGTCCCCCATTCTGACCCCCCATCCACCTCCTCCCTTCCCCACCTGTCAGGATTTTCCCAGAGTGCTGGCTTTGAGTGTCCTGCTTCATGCATCGA
The DNA here is from genome assembly GCA_006410675.1 of Oreotragus oreotragus. Lineage (NCBI taxonomy): Eukaryota > Metazoa > Chordata > Mammalia > Artiodactyla > Bovidae > Oreotragus > Oreotragus oreotragus. The sequence continues at coordinate 158,555 of SJYX01003212.1, forward strand.
ACTTGAAAGTGTCGTTGCACTTCCTCTTGTCCCTCATGGTTTCAGCTAAGAAATCTGCTGTTTTCATTCCTTTCTAAGTGACACTTTCTGACACAGTGAGGTATAGCTGGAGGACAGGGTGAGTGTTATATTAAATTTCTGCCTGTGTCTGCAGATGCCACCCTGACAAAAGTGGACCACTGCCTCGCACTGCTTCCTTTTTAGTTGGGTGCAGTGGAAGTCTAATGCCCCCTTTTGCCCTACTGAAGACTTCCCACCAAAGGATACCAGTTCGTGGTGTCTTATTGCCTCCACGCAGAGGATCTGCCCGGCTACCCCCTGAGCTCTGGGACCTGGTGGGAGGATGCGGAGGGCTGGTGCACACAAGCTGTTGCAGGCTGGTGAAGGTGGCGCCACTGACCTAGCAGGGGGTGGAAGAGAAGCCTGGAGCCTTTTGCTGCCTGTCTCTGGGGGTGGTTCCAGGTTGTAGACTTCTCCAGCATCCTGTCCGGGATATATAAGACACACTAAGGAAATCCTGGTGTGTTGTTCCTTAATTCCCAATGTTTTTAGGCTGTCCACCTCCTTATTTCTATCTTTTAGTCTTCCTCTGCTTGATTGGTATGTTATGTCTGGGTGTTTTAGCTATAAGAGGGACAACTTGGAAGGAACAGAGCTGCTCAGTCCTGCCCAGAATGCCTTATCATTTATAAAATGGAAAAACTATCGTGTGCTCTTTTATTGCAGGTTAGTGTTATGGACAGCTGTACTAATGATGTAGAATATTGAATCTTTTTTTTTTTAAAAAAAGAACTGTATTTGAACAGTGTCATTTGTTCTAACTTAGAATTCAAAAGCAGGAAGTGGGGGAAAGTCACACATTACTTGGGATAATCCTAAAGAATTAGAAGGCTACATCCAAAAACTCCAAAATGCTGCTGAAAGACTTGCCACTGAAAATAGGAAACTGAGAAAATGGCACACTACATTTTGTGAAAAGGTATATATTATATATAAAATTTAATAAGTTATAAATAGTATTATTTAAAAATAATTTGGATATACTTTTAAATAACTTCTTACTTGGGAATAATTTGAGACGTGCTGGTGTTGGTGTTGGTGCTAAGTCACTTCAGTTGTGTCCGACTCTGTGACCCCATAGATGGCAGCCCACCAGGCTCCCCCATCCCTGGGATTCTCCAGGCAAGAACACTGGAGTGGGTTGCCATTTCCTTCTCCAATGCATGAAAGTGAAAAGCGAAAGTGAAGTTGCTCAGTCATGTCTGACTCTTCACGACCCCATGGACTGCACCCTATCAGGCTCCTCCGTCCATGGGATTTTCCAGACAAGAGTACTAGAGTGGGGTGCCAGTGCCTTCTCCAAATTTGAGACTTAAAGTTGAAAATAAAGAGTTCACAGTTGTCCTTCACCCAACTTCCCCTATTGTCAACAATGTATGTAACCATGCTGCTGCTACTGCTAAGTCGCTTCAGTCGTGTCCGACTCTGTGCGACCCCATAGACGGCAGCCCACCAGGCTCCCCCGTCCCTGGGACACTGGAATGGGTTGCCATTTCCTTCTCCAATGCATGAAAGTGAAAAGTGAAAGTGAAGTCACTCAGTCATGCCCGACTCTTAGCGACCCCATGGACTACAGTCCACCAGGCTTCTCCATCCATGGGATTTTCCAGGCAAGGGTACTGGAGTGGGTTGCCGTTTCCTTCTCCAGGGGATCTTCCTGACCCAGGAATCGAACCCGGGTCTCCTGCATTGCAGGCAGATGCTTTACCCTCTGAGCCACCAGAGAAGCCCATGTAACCACAGTATGTTTATCAAAACTGGGAAATAAACTGTTTCGAATTTTACAACCTTTTCATTGAAGTCCTTTTTCTTTTCAAGGGTCCAATCCCAGATCCCACCTTGTATTTACATTTTAAGGCTCTGTAGTCTCTTCTCCCTGAGTCTTACCTTATGTTTCATGATCTTGATACTTTTGATGAGTAGTGATCAATTATTTTGTCTGTTAACTTGATTTTATATGATACCTTCTCATTTTTTAGATTGAGATTATATGGTTTTAATAGGAATACCACAAAAGTGATATTTTACCTTTCTCGGTACATTGATCAGATATTTATATGTATTATTATAGGTTGAGTTAATTTTGATCACTTGGGTAAGGTGATGCCTGTCAAGTTTTTCTATTGAAATTTTTGTGTTCTAATTTTTGACAGGTGGTAGTTCTTATGAACATTGATTTGCTTCGGCAGCAACAGCGGTGGAAAGATGGATTACAAGAATTGAGAACTGGCTTAGCAAATGTAGAAGCGCAGGTAAAGTGTGTTTTATTTTATGTCTACACTCTCAAATATGAAATTTTCAGAATCTGAATATATGAATTGATGAAAAGTTCATAAAAGGTTATCTGTAAATCTTTGTTATTGAATTTCTAATAAATTTAGAATTTAACTGAATTATGTATAAAGACCATAAATTAGCAGCACATTTACAAGTAAAAGTACAAGCTTTTGTTTGTCTTATGGAATGCCAAATCCCTCAATTTAGACTCTGTAAACAGTTTTCCTGACTTGGTGCTTAAATATCTATCATTCATTAGTTTTCTTTTAAAAGGTGATACGTCTGTTGTGACAAAGTTAAGTATAGGCAGAAGTCAAATTACTGAAATAACTGTTTCAGAATTTTTTTTGTTATATTTCTGTAAAATGTCATTTCCACATACATTTTGATATTAGATGATCTGTGTAAAAGTAGTTAGCACAGAATCTACCTTGAGATGTTGGTGGAATATGAGTTAGGTGTTTTAAACATTTACATATATTTTTTGGTTCAAACGTTAAAAAATGAATAAAAATTTAAGTATTAGAATTTATATGTTTATAGTTATATGGAAGCAGAAAAAGTATGTAAAGTATTCTGAGCATTCTCATATTTTAAATTTATCATGTTTTTAATGTGAAAAATATTTAGGGAGTGGGAAAGGAATAGAAGAGTATAAGGGCTGTTTTGAAAAAGGGCTAAGAAATTTATAAGATATGGTTTCTGTTATTATTGCTGTTTTTATAGGATCATGCAATAAAGTCCACGTATAAAATTCATTTACTAGTAACTTGACTTTTAAAATTTTGCTGGTCTTTTTGTATACTATTTATGAGCACAAAGAGATTTTTCAAATTTGACTTTAGATATATAAGTAGCAATTAATATATGTTTAAGATACTTAAGGTGTGGGATTTTTTGCTTATAATTTTACCAAATGTCATATAAAAGCATTAAATGAAAACCCATTCTACCAACTAACTATTAAATAAAAAAATGTGACTATAACTTTAGGGATTTCAAGCAAGTGACATGCACGCGTGGAAACAGCACTGGAATCATCAACTGTACAAAGCCCTGGAGCATCAGTATCAGATGGGCTTAGAAGCACTTAATGAGAATCTGCCAGAAATAAATATAGATTTAATTTACAAGTAAGATTTTTAAAACAATTTAGTTTTCAGTCTATAATTTTTCAATAATTTATATTTTAAGGTTATTTATTTGCTTTCAGACAAGGACGGTTGCAATTCAAGCCTCCTTTTGAAGAAATTCGAGCTAAATATTATAGGGAAATGAAGAGATTCATCAGCATTCCTAATCAGTTTAACGGAGTGGGTGAAGCAGGAGATGAATCTATTTTTTCTATTATGATTGATAGAAATGCAAGTGGATTTCTGACTATTTTCAGCAAAGCAGAAGATCTGTTTAGGAGACTGTCAGCTGTTTTACATCAACATAAGGTATGGGATATGAAATTGCCTGTCCTATTATAATAGTCATCTGATTGAATTAGTATTAAATGTACAACCCAATAGTTGATATTGTGTGGCATAAAATAAAAATATGCAAACCAGAGGGCCAAAGTTGAGGATTCTGTTAAAAGCTAGATTTATGCTACAGATGAGAAAAAAGTTACCCTTAATTTTTTTCTCTTTGACTATTTGAAGATTGAGAAACTAATTTTTCTTTCCTTTCTTCTTTTGAATGATATATCAACTTGGAATTTGATATGACTCTCTTGTATCATTTTTAGTTCCTTTCAGGAAAATATATAGAAAAATGTATCCTTTTCTTCATTCTTTGGATTGAGAATATGCCATGCCGGGAAGCCTTCTACATTAATGAAATTGACATGATTTAATTTTACTTTTGTGTGGATGAATGTGAAAGTGAAAGTTGCTCAATATGTTCAACTCTTTGCAGCCTATACAGTCCATGGAGTTCTCCAGGCCAGAGTACTGGAGTGGGTAGCTATTCCCTTCTCCAGGGGATCTTCCCAACCCAGAAATCGAACCCAGGTCTCCCACATTGCAGGCGGATTCTTTAACTGAGCTGCTGAGAAGGCCCAAGAATACTGGAGGAGGCCCAAGAATACTATAGCCTATCCCTTCTCCAGCTGATCTTCCCAACCCAGGAGTCAAACTGAGTCTCCTGCATTGCATGCAGATTCTTTATGAACTGAGCTATGGGTACATCATACTAACTCTTCAGAAATAAAAACTCTGATTATATTTATTGTTCATTTTATTGATCCTGAGGAGTGACTGAGAATTCAGTAAATTTCTTAACTGCCACTGCAGTGCTTCTTCTGCATTTTATTTTTCTAGAATTAGTTGAATCTGGACAATGTCAGATTTGTAACCTGTAGTAGCTCTTGGCTTGGTAGAAGTGGTTTTGTCTTTGTATACATCAAACTTGAGAATGTAAAGAAAAGTTTTTTTGCAATCTCTTCAAAAAAGTTTTATGGTTACTGTACTTTTATATATATATTTTTTTCCCTATTCATTTTTTAGGCTTCATGGTAATGATTATATGTACATAACTTAAGCTGAAATTTACCTGAAACTTCTCTTTTGCCTCTTTTTATTGTTCTTAATATTTAGACTCTAATCTTTTAAATGTTCATTTATTAGTTCTATTTTTTAAAATAATGTGTTTTTCATTTAAATAGGAGTGGATTGTAATTGGGCAAGTTGATATGGAAGCTCTAGTGGAAAAGCATCTTTCTACAGTACATGATTGGGAGAAAAATTTTAAAGCACTGAAAATAAAAGGGAAAGAAGTAGAACGGCTTCCAAGGTATAATACAGAAGTTAAAGAAGTTAAAGTAATATTTAACATAGTAGCAGTTTTTACCATGGGTATAGATGGGTACTCTTCACTTAGTAGTACTGAAGATAAGTCATTGTCTTACCTTCTCCAGAGCTCAGCTATAATGCTTGAGAGTCATCTGAGTAGAGCATTGCTGAGACTAAGAGCCTCTTCTAGAGGTTCTGCTGGCTGAGACCTGCTGCTGCTGCTGCTAAGTCACTTCAGTCATGTCCGACTCTGTGTGACCCCATAGACGGCAGCCCACCAGGCTCCCCCATCCCTGGGATTCTCCAGGCAAGAATACTGGAGTGGGTTGCCATTTCCTTCTCCAATGCATGAAAGAGAAAAGTGAAAGTGAAGTCGCTCANATGTCCGACTCTGTGTGACCCCATAGACGGCAGCCCACCAGGCTCCCCCATCCCTGGGATTCTCCAGGCAAGAATACTGGAGTGGGTTGCCATTTCCTTCTCCAATGCATGAAAGAGAAAAGTGAAAGTGAAGTCGCTCAGTCTGTCCGACTGTTAGTGACCCCATGGACTGCAGCCCACCAGGCTACTCCGTCCATTGGATTTTCCAGGCAAGAGTACTGGGGTGGGGTGCCATTGCCTTCCCCGGCTGAGACCTAGTTGGATAGAATAGACTGGGGAAGAGGCTTCTCTCAGATCTAACATTTGATGTGCCTGGGCATAGTCTAAGAACCTTGAGAAGCTACTACTAGTGGGAGCATACTGGGAGGTATTTGACCTTAATTCTGTATGGCTCTGCCTTTCAGAATGCCCCGGGAAGCACACAAAATAGTGCTGCATCTAGGTAGTGCCCTAAATGTGGAGAAAACCCTCTGAAGGGCATTTTATAACCCAGAATATCCCCCTTACTCTCTGAAATTCATATCAGTGGGACCACTCAATGCAATAAGCTCTAGGAAGGAAGGGCCTTGTTGAATTGTACGTATATTACCTATAAAGAGTTTTTAAACACTTCTATAGGATTTTATTTATGTTAGAGCGATTACTTGTTGAAGCTTTCTAAAGAGAAGTGTGTCAGTACCAAAGCTATTCATTAGGAATGTTAGTCTGTTAATAATGAGTCATGTGGTGGAATCAAGAGGTCCTGGAGGAAGGGAGGTTGGCCTGTCTTCATCCTGAAGACTAGAGCTAATTAATTGAATTTAGTAAGGAGGAGGAAATATTCTGAGGTGTTAAGAGGTCTTCCTGGAGGAGGGAATGGCTACCCACTCCACTGTTCTGGCTTGGGGAATTCCCTGGACTGCATAGTCCATGGAATCACAGAGTTGGACACGACTGAGCGACTCTCACAAGAGGTCTAATCTTTTATTTGACAGTGTGATCTTAGTTGCAGCATGCAGGATCTTCATAGAAGCATAGAATCTTAGTCACTCTGCCACCTGTGGCATCTTAGTTCCCAGACTGGGGATCGAACCCACGTTTCTTCATTGCAAGGCAGATTCTTAACCTCTGCGAAGCCCCAAGATTCTTAACCACCAGGGACGCCCCAATATGTCTTATTTTCGAAGGCAGATAAGGGATGAGGAATAGAGAAGAGACAAATGCCTTTGAAAGCTTGAGTTTGGATGACTGATCTAATCTTTTATTTGACAGTGTGATCTTAGTTGCAGCATGCAGGATCTTCATAGAAGCATAGAATCTTAGTCACTCTGCCACCTGTGGCATCTTAGTTCCCAGACTGGGGATCGAACCCACGTTTCTTCATTGCAAGGCAGATTCTTAACCTCTGCGAAGCCCCAAGATTCTTAACCACCAGGGACGCCCCAATATGTCTTATTTTCGAAGGCAGATAAGGGATGAGGAATAGAGAAGAGACAAATGCCTTTGAAAGCTTGAGTTTGGATGACTGGGATAATGATAGTGTCAATGATGTTAGTTTGAAGTAAGGAAAAGATAATGCTATTGTGATGTTTCTCTTCTCTGTGGATACTCTCTTTGAGTGCTTTCTTGCCCATCTAGTATGCTGTCACCTGACTGTTCAAGATCACTATTACTGTTTGTTCCTTTCTATAGACAGCTCTCCTGTTTATTCATCCCTGGCAAAGCTAAACAAAACAAAAAGGATGCCTGTCCTCCATGCCATATTTCATCTTTTCTCTTTCTTGCTGGTAAATTAACATGTATTCATCTGAGTGAGTGGACACATACATAAATGCACTAATATTTATATTATGGGTATTTTTGGGAAATATGCTATAAGATTAGATAAGCCATATTCTAATGATGTATTTCAGATATGCTAGTAAGGACATACTTTCTGGATAGGCTATCTATGTTTATCCCATTCTATCTATGGCTAAATGAAACCTCATTTGCATGTTATTAACGTTTTCAATTGAAAAGGTGAACATTAGTCTTGTCCACAAGATTCAGTGAGTACTACTCTGGTATAATCATATTATTTTATGTGTTAACTCATTAGTAAAAATATGGTATAATTTTTTTCAGGTTAACCAAGATTTTCATATATCAAATAGAAATACTTGAAATATTAGAAATTTTGAAATTTTATATCAGAATTTCAAAAATCATATAACTTCATGTATTAAGACAAATTGCGTCTTATGTGTGATGGTTAATAATTGGCATTTAAACCTCTCCAGTTAATGGGTGACTGAAATAAATAAGTAAAACTTTGTAAGAGAAAATAATGCACTAATATTTATATTATGGGTATTTTTGGGAAATATGCTATAAGATTAGATAAGCCATATTCTAACGATGTATTTCAGATATGCTAGTAAGGACATACTTTCTGGGTAGGCTATCTATGTTTATCCCATTCTATCTATGGCTAAATGAAACCTCATTTGCATCTTATTAATGTTTTCAATTGAAAAGGTGAACATTAGTCTTGTCCACAAGATTCAGTGAGTACTACTGTGGTATAATCATATTATTTTATGTGTTAATTCATTAGTAAAAATATGGTATAATTTTTTTCAGGTTAACCAAGATTTTTATGTATCAAATAGAAATACTTGAAATATTAGAAATTTTATATCAGAATTAAAAAAATCATATAGCTTCATGTATTAAGACAAATTGCCTCTTATGTGTGATGGTTAAGAATTGGCATTTAAACCTCTCCAGTTAATGGGTGACTGAAATAAATAAGTAAAACTTTGTAAGAGAAAATTGTACTTTTATAATGAAATTGTATTTAACACTTATAACTTGCTTTCTAAGAATATCACCTGATTCTATGTTTTAAAAAGGGCCTTTCTAAATAACGTTTTCCTCTGTCTCCANAATTGGCATTTAAACCTCTCCAGTTAATGGGTGACTGAAATAAATAAGTAAAACTTTGTAAGAGAAAATTGTACTTTTATAATGAAATTGTATTTAACACTTATAACTTGCTTTCTAAGAATATCACCTGGTTCTATGTTTTAGAAAGGGCCTTTCTGAATAACTTTTTCCTCAGTCTCCAGATATTTTTAAACTTTATATAATTTAAGACAAATACGAGGTTTTACTTAGATGAATGAGTCTGGTTCAACTTCTAATAATATTTGTCAACGTTATAATTTGCATTCAGAGTACCATGTAAAGAATTAGTGTTCTTAAAAATACATGCATTTTTCTGATTATTAAAATAGTTATTAGTTTTATAAATTTTTTAAAATATAAAAAACACAATGACAGTTGCTGTTAGTGTTTGATGTTTTAGACATATTCATATATCTGCTTACAAAATTTGGATCATACTATAACCTGTTATTTATATTTAACACTAATCCTTAGTATTTTGCTATGTTATTACCTGGTCCTCAAAAATATAAATTTAAATTATATGGATATATGATAACTTATTTAGCCATTCCTGTATTTAGCTTATTTCTAATTTTTGACTATTATAATTAATACCTTGACAAGATACCTGTAGGTAAATCTCGGAGTCTGAAAATCTTAGGATCAATTCAAAAAATTAAGCTACTAAGATAAAAGAATATACCTGTTTTAAAACTATTTGTTAAGTATTGCTAAATTTCCCTTTGCAAAAATTGTATGATTTTATACTCTGACCAACAGTACTGAGAGTTCTCTGCCCACATGATTGAACATCTGAGTTAATAATTTATTCCATTTTTGTGAATTAGGTCTAAATGGTTTTATTGCTTTATTTTGTTCATAATGTATCTTCACTTTCTGTGTTTGTTTTATTTCTCCTATTGTTGTTTGTGCTTTGAGTCCAGGATAATAATTTATTTTATAAATCTTTAAATAAGTATGTTACATACTGTGACAAGTAAAACATTTAAAAGTTTGAATATATTCATGTTGATACTTTAGTATTTTATAATGTGCTACTTTTTAAAAAATGATACATTGGATTGTTAAAAACTGTGGTATTATAACAGAACCATTGTTTAATGAAAAGCTACTATGTATGAGTATGTATAAGGCATTTTTGTTGAATAAAATCTAAATGGGCTTAAGGATCACAATGATAATTTTGGGGGTATTACACAAGATCATAATAACACTCTTTTCCTCCACTTAGTCTTTTCCATGTCAAAATATGTCCTTTGGCATTTTTCAGTGCTGTCAAGGTAGATTGCTTAAATATTAATTGTAACCCTGTGAAGACTGTGATTGATGATTTCATCCAGAAGTTATTTGACTTGCTTGTTCTTTCTTTGAAGAAGTCCATCCAGGGTAAATACACTTTTTAATTGTTTTTAGTTATGAATATGAGTCTCAATGATGATTAAAATAAAAAATAATCTAGAGAAACGTATGAAATAAAAATCAGCTTAAGATGATAATTTTAGTAAAGTAGGAAACTCCATGAGGTCTAAAAATTGAAGACTTTTTTTTATTATTTGCAGTGTGAGCCAGTGTCAGTTTGTTGCATATTTCACTGAAAAAGGGGGTAATCTGGTATAATGTATTTGTCCTTCCTTTTCAAAGGACTCCAGGCATGCCTCAGAAATACTGCAGGTTTATTTCCAGACCACTGCAGTAAAGAGATTATTGTGATAGAGTCATGTGAATTTTTTGGTTTTCCAGTGCATATAAAAGCTTTGTTTGCATATACTGTAGTCTGTTAACTGTGCAGTAAGCATTGTGTGTAAATAAACAATATACATGCCTTAGCTGAAAAATGCTTCATTTCTGAAAATGCTAGCCATCATGTGAGTCTTCAGTGTGTCATGATCTTTTTGCTGGTGGAGAGTCTTACCTGGATGTTGATGGCTGTTAACTGATCAGGGTAGTGTTACTGAAGGTCGAAGTGGCCATGGCAGTTGCTTAAAACAACACAATCAAGTTTGCTGCATTGATTGACTCTTCCTTCCATGCACAGTTTCTCTGGAGCTTTCAGTGCTGTTTGATAGCATTTTACCCACTGTAGTACTTCTTTCAGAATTGATGTCAGTCTCCTCAAACCCTCCACTGCTTCGTTGACTAAGTTTATATAATATTCCAAGTCCTTTGTTGTCATTTCAGCAATCGTCATAGCATCTTCAGCAGGACTAAAGTCTCAAAATTACAAGTAACCACTTCTCTGCTCATCCATTAGAAGCAACTCCTCATTTGTGAAAGTGTTATCATGAGATTGCAGCCATTCATTCTCATCTTTAGGCTTCACCTCCAGTTCCAGGTCTTTTGCTAATTTTTAAACCACATCTTCAGTTNATGATTGGGAGAAAAATTTTAAAGCACTGAAAATAAAAGGGAAAGAAGTAGAACGGCTTCCAAGGTATATTACAGAAGTTAAAGAAGTTAAAGTAATATTAACATAGCAGCAGTTTTTACCATGGGTATAGATGGGTACTCTTCACTTAGTGGTACTGAAGATAAGTCATTGTCTTACTTTCTCCAGAGCTCAGCTATAATGCTTGAGAGTCATCTGAGTAGAGCGTTGCTGAGACTAAGAGCCTCTTGTAGAGGTTCTGCTGGCTGAGACCTAGTTGGATAGAATAGATTGGGGAAGAGGCTTCTCTCAGATCTAACATTTGATGTGCCTGGGCATAGTCTAAGAACTGTGAGAAGCTACTACTAGTGGGAGCATACTGGGGGATATTTGACCTTAATTGTGTATGGCTCTGCCTTTCAGAATGCCCCAGGAAGCATACAAAATATTGCTGCATCTAGGTAGTGCCCTAAATGTGGAGAAAACCCTCTGAAGGGCATTTTTATAACCCAGAATATCCCCCTTACTCTCTGAAATTCATATCAGTGGGACCACTCAATGCAATAGGCTCTAGGAAGGAAGGGCCTTGTTGAATTGTACGTATATTACCTATAAAGAGTTTTTAAACACTTCTATTAATTCATTTGTTTATTCTTTCAATAAATATATGCTAATCATTTCCAGTATGCGAAACCTTGTCCTATGAAAGTAGAAAGATGACAGAGTTCCCGAGATGAAATCGTTTGCTCTCCAGTAGTACAATAAGACAAGTGTATTTGATGATAAAGTCAAGTACATGTAGGGCTTGAGAGACTGGGCTCTGGAGTTAGATGGTTCTTACTAGCTGCATGACTTTGACAATTACTTAGACCCTGTTAACCTCAGTTTCCTCAACTTTAAAATAGTTACAGCTATATTATTTATCTCACAGTGTTTTGAAGATTAAGTGAGTAATTTGCATATAAATTAGAAGGTAAATTCTCAGTGCTAGTTGTTATTAATTGTTATTATTAATACTAGATAAAAAGTGAAAGAAAGTCACTCAGTCGTGTCCTACTCTTTGAGACCCCATGGACTGTAGCCCACCAGGCTTCTCTGTCCAAGAGATTCTCCAGGCAAGAATACTGGAGTGGGTTGCCATGTCCTCCTCCAGGGGATCTTCCCAACCGAGGGATCAAACCCCGGTCTCCCACATTGCAGGTGGATTCTTTACCAGCTAAACTCCCAGGGAAACCCAGTTTGATTAGAGTTAATTTTTTGCTAGGGACTAGAAGAAATATTTCTGGAAAGTAGTAGATAAAGAACAGATTTGGGAGAGTCTTACATTGTAAAACAGGTGATTTGGATTTTATTTATGTTAGAGCGATTACTTGTTGAAGCTTTCTAAAGAGAAGTGTGTCAGTACCAAAGCTGTGCATTAGGAATGTTAGTCTGGTAATAATGAGTTGTGTGGTGGAATCAAGAGGTCCTGGAGGAAGCGAGGTTGGCCTGTCTTCATCCTGAAGACTAGAGCTAATTAATTGAATTTAGTAAGGAGGAGGAGATATTCTGAGGTGTTAAGAGGTCTTCCTGGAAGAGGGAACGGCTACCCACTCCCCTATTCTGGCTTGGGGAATTCCCTGGACTGCATAGTCCATGGGATCACAGAGTCGGATACGACTGAGCGACTCTCACAAGAGGTCTAATCTTTTATTTGACAGTGTGGTCTTAGTTGCAGCATGCAGGATCTTCATAGAAGCATAGAGTCTTAGTTACTCTGTCACCTGTGGCATCTTAATTCCCGGACTGGGGATCGAACCCATGTCTCTCCATTGCAAGGCAGATTCTTAACCTCTGCGAAGCCCCAAGATTCTTAACCACCAGGGACGCCCCAAGATGTCTTATTTTCGAAGGCAGATGAGGGATGAGGAATCGAGAAGAGACAAATGCTTTTGAAGGCTTGAGTTTGGATGACTGGATAATGATAGTGTCAATGATGTTAGTTTGAAGTAAGGAAAAGATAATGCTATTGTGATGTTTCTCTTCTCTGTGGATACTCTCTTTGAGTGCTTTCTTGCCCATCTAGTATGCTGTCACCTGACTGTTTGAGATCACTGCTACTGTTTGTTCCTTTCTGTAGACAGCTCTCCTGTTTATTCATCCCTGCCAAAGCTAAACAAAACAAAAAGGATGCCTGTCCTCCATGCCATATTTCATCTTTTCTCTTTCTTGCTGGTAAATTAACATGTATTCATCTGAGTGAGTGGACACATACATAAATGCACTAATATTTATATTATGGGTATTTTTGGGAAATATGCTATAAGATTAGATAAGCCATATTCTAACGATGTATTTCAGATATGCTAGTAAGGACATACTTTCTGGGTAGGCTATCTATGTTTATCCCATTCTATCTATGGCTAAATGAAACCTCATTTGCATCTTATTAATGTTTTCAATTGAAAAGGTGAACATTAGTCTTGTCCACAAGATTCAGTGAGTACTACTGTGGTATAATCATATTATTTTATGTGTTAATTCATTAGTAAAAATATGGTATAATTTTTTTCAGGTTAACCAAGATTTTTATGTATCAAATAGAAATACTTGAAATATTAGAAATTTTATATCAGAATTAAAAAAATCATATAGCTTCATGTATTAAGACAAATTGCCTCTTATGTGTGATGGTTAAGAATTGGCATTTAAACCTCTCCAGTTAATGGGTGACTGAAATAAATAAGTAAAACTTTGTAAGAGAAAATTGTACTTTTATAATGAAATTGTATTTAACACTTATAACTTGCTTTCTAAGAATATCACCTGATTCTATGTTTTAAAAAGGGCCTTTCTGAATAACTTTTTCCTCAGTCTCCAGATATTTTTAAACTTTATATAATTTAAGACAAATACGAGGTTTTACTTAGATGAATGAGTCTGGTTCAACTTCTAATAATATTTGTCAACGTTATAATTTGCATTCAGAGTACCATGTAAAGAATTAGTGTTCTTAAAAATACATGCATTTTTCTGATTATTAAAATAGTTATTAGTTTTATAAATTTTTTAAAATATAAAAAACACAATGACAGTTGCTGTTAGTGTTTGATGTTTTAGACATATTCATATATCTGCTTACAAAATTTGGATCATACTATAACCTGTTATTTATATTTAACACTAATCCTTAGTATTTTGCTATGTTATTACCTGGTCCTCAAAAATATAAATTTAAATTATATGGATATATGATAACTTATTTAGCCATTCCTGTATTTAGCTTATTTCTAATTTTTGACTATTATAATTAATACCTTGACAAGATACCTGTAGGTAAATCTCGGAGTCTGAAAATCTTAGGATCAATTCAAAAAATTAAGCTACTAAGATAAAAGAATATACCTGTTTTAAAACTATTTGTTAAGTATTGCTAAATTTCCCTTTGCAAAAATAGTATGATTTTATACTCTGACCAACAGTACTGAGAGTTCTCTGCCCACATGATTGAACATCTGAGTTAATAATTTATTCCATTTTTGTGAATTAGGTCTAAATGGTTTTATTGCTTTATTTTGTTCATAATGTATCTTCACTTTCTGTGTTTGTTTTATTTCTCCTATTGTTGTTTGTGCTTTGAGTCCAGGATAATAATTTATTTTATAAATCTTTAAATAAGTATGTTACATACTGTGACAAGTAAAACATTTAAAAGTTTGAATATATTCATGTTGATACTTTAGTATTTTATAATGTGCTACTTTTTAAAAAATGATACATTGGATTGTTAAAAACTGTGGTATTATAACAGAACCATTGTTTAATGAAAAGCTACTATGTATGAGTATGTATAAGGCATTTTTGTTGAATAAAATCTAAATGGGCTTAAGGATCACAATGATAATTTTGGGGGTATTACACAAGATCATAATAACACTCTTTTCCTCCACTTAGTCTTTTCCATGTCAAAATATGTCCTTTGGCATTTTTCAGTGCTGTCAAGGTAGATTGCTTAAATATTAATTGTAACCCTGTGAAGACTGTGATTGATGATTTCATCCAGAAGTTATTTGACTTGCTTGTTCTTTCTTTGAAGAAGTCCATCCAGGGTAAATACACTTTTTAATTGTTTTTAGTTATGAATATGAGTCTCAATGATGATTAAAATAAAAAATAATCTAGAGAAACGTATGAAATAAAAATCAGCTTAAGATGATAATTTTAGTAAAGTAGGAAACTCCATGAGGTCTAAAAATTGAAGACTTTTTTTTATTATTTGCAGTGTGAGCCAGTGTCAGTTTGTTGCATATTTCACTGAAAAAGGGGGTAATCTGGTATAATGTATTTGTCCTTCCTTTTCAAAGGACTCCAGGCATGCCTCAGAAATACTGCAGGTTTATTTCCAGACCACTGCAGTAAAGAGATTATTGTGATAGAGTCATGTGAATTTTTTGGTTTTCCAGTGCATATAAAAGCTTTGTTTGCATATACTGTAGTCTGTTAACTGTGCAGTAAGCATTGTGTGTAAATAAACAATATACATGCCTTAGCTGAAAAATGCTTCATTTCTGAAAATGCTAGCCATCATGTGAGTCTTCAGTGTGTCATGATCTTTTTGCTGGTGGAGAGTCTTACCTGGATGTTGATGGCTGTTAACTGATCAGGGTAGTGTTACTGAAGGTCGAAGTGGCCATGGCAGTTGCTTAAAACAACACAATCAAGTTTGCTGCATTGATTGACTCTTCCTTCCATGCACAGTTTCTCTGGAGCTTTCAGTGCTGTTTGATAGCATTTTACCCACTGTAGTACTTCTTTCAGAATTGATGTCAGTCTCCTCAAACCCTCCACTGCTTCGTTGACTAAGTTTATATAATATTCCAAGTCCTTTGTTGTCATTTCAGCAATCGTCATAGCATCTTCAGCAGGACTAAAGTCTCAAAATTACAAGTAACCACTTCTCTGCTCATCCATTAGAAGCAACTCCTCATTTGTGAAAGTGTTATCATGAGATTGCAGCCATTCATTCTCATCTTTAGGCTTCACCTCCAGTTCCAGGTCTTTTGCTAATTTTTAAACCACATCTTCAGTTACTTCTGCCACTGAAGGCTTGAATCTCTCAGAATCATCCAGGAAGATTGTAATCAGCTTCTTCCAAACTCCTGGTAACATTGATGTTTTGACCTCCTCCCATGAATCGTGAATGCTTTTAATAGCATCTAGAAAGGTGAATCCTTTTCAGAAGATTTCCAGTTTACTTTTCTCAGACCCATCAGAGGCATCAGTGTCTGTGGCAGCTGTAGCCTTATGAAATGTATTTCTTAAATAATAAGACTCAAATGTTGAAATTACTTATTGATCCATGGGCTGCAGAATGGATGTTGTGTCAGCAGGCATGAAAACAACATGAANGTTGTTATCATTTGTGTAGTCACTGGAGTAGTACATTTAATTTCCCTTAAGATCTTTTCCTTGGCTAAATGTTTGGTGCAAGAGGCCTAGTTTTTTGCCTGTGTCATCGTTAGATAGGCTTTCCTCACTAAACTTAATCGTTTCTAGCTTTTGATTTAAAGTGAGCGATGTGTCACTCTTTAACTTAAACACTTAAGAGGCCATTAGTTGACCCAATTTTAATATTTTTGTGTCTCAGGGAATTAGAGAGGTGGAACAGTCAAAATGTATACAACACTTACCAATTATGTTCACTGTCTTATGTGAGTGTGGTTCATGGTACTCTAAAATAATAGTAACATCAATGATCACCGATTAAAGATTACCACAGCAAATGTAACAATATGAAAAAGTTTGAAATATTGGGAGAATTACCAAGATGTGACACAGAGACATGAAGCAAGCAAATGCTGTTGGAAAAATGGCACTGATAAACTTGCTCCATGCAGGGTGGCCACAGAGCTTCAATTCGTAAAAAATGCAATATCTACAAAGCACAATAAAATGAGGAATGCCTGTACTATTTTCCAAAATATCAGTGTTTCTTTTTTCATTTAAACTGAAATATGTTCTAGCGTATTATTTAAAAGACTGAAAAAGTTGCCAACTTATAGTAAAACTTACTTAGAGTGAGTAAATGCATTTTCACTTTCTTCTAAAAATTTTTAAATGTGGTATAAAGCAATTACAATTTCATGAGAAGAATTCTTTTTGCTTATTCTATACTTTGAATTTTCTTTATGAAAGCAAATGACAACGTAGGATTTACAGTATTTCATATAGTGATTACTTCTAACATTACTTGGTTTAGAAATTATGTAATTGAATTTTTTTGGTGATAATAACATTTCTTATATTTCAGTGTTTCCTTTTCAGCTCATTTACATGAAATTGACACTTTCGTTACTGAGGCTATGGAAGTCTTAACAATTATGCCCCAGTCTGTGGAAGAGATAGGTAATGCAAATTTACAATATAGTAAGCTACAAGAACAGAAGCCAGAGGTAAGAATCACAAAGTAATTTATTTGTTTTTAACTGTACTGGAATGATTAAGTCATGTAATATTATGTGACTGCAAATATCATTACAATATTATAAGGAAGTCTATACAATTAGTCTGCTTATGATTGGACTCTTGATGTTATGTTGTTGTAATGAAACAGTAACCACAATATATATTGTTTTCAGAAGTATTTGTGACCTTTTATGATGTGGCTTATTAGAATAAGACTAAACTTAAATAGTTTATGCTGTTACTTCCAAGGTTGTACTTTTATGATGCTTAAATATGAAGTTAGTGCTGAATTAGGAGTACACACACACATGATGGAAGAGCTCTTAATTTGAGACAAAGATGAAAAGGTGGTTAAAGATTCACAAAAACAGTATCCAGAAGGCTAGAACCTAGAATAAACAAGTCAAAATTTATAGAACATGTTATAGGTGATCTTAGTTATGTTTGGAGGAAAGAGAAAAAATAATTCAAAATAGATACAAACTTTTATGTATTCCTCTTACGTGATAGGTTGAAAATTACAAGATAGATTAGAGGTGAGAGAAATAATATACCTTCATGGTAGAATGAATTATAAACTTTTATGTGGTAGGCTTAAAGGTATAAAGAGGGTTTAAAGGCAAATAAAATAGTGTACTTGTCTAGTAGAAGGAAGTAACTAAAGAAAGAATAGCGTAATGAACTGTGGCAATTAGCTAAATCACGGAGGCATTTATTTGACAAATACTTATTATAGATTGAAGGCAGGAGGAGAAGGGGACGACAGAGGATGAGATGGTTAGATGGCATCACCAGCTCGATGGACGTGAGTCTGAGCAAGCTCTGGGAGTTGGCGATGGAAGGAAGTAACTAAAGAAAGAATAGCATAATGAACTGTGGCAGTTAGCTAAATCACGGAGGCATTTATTTGACAAATACTTATTATAGATTGAAGGCAGGAGGAGAAGGGGATGACAGAGGATGAGATGGTTAGATGGCATCACCAGCTTGATGGACGTGAGTCTGAGCAAGCTCTGGGAGTTGGTGATGGACAGGGAGGCCTGATGTGCTGCAGTCCATGGGGTCACCAAGAGTCGGACAGACTACAGATCACCTGATATATTGCAGGCATCGTGCTAGGCACTGTGGTTGCAAGTATGGTTGCTCTGTGTTACTGAAATCTGCATTCGTGTGTAAGTGTATGTTGTGTGTGTGTGTGTGTGAGAGAGAGAGACGGAGAGAAAGGAGCATGAGGAGCTAGATTAGTAAGAGGATGAGCGTGCCCAACTGTGCGATGTGTCTCAGGGTGGTGAGCCTAGAGACTGTATCAGACAGATGACGTCTGTATGCACTGGGACCTGCAGGGTAAGGAGGCAACCGTTCCGAGATTTAGAGGGCAGATGGAACAGTGGATACAAAGATCTTAAGGTAGAGGACCTTGATATACTTAAGGAAGTGAGATGGGTGTAAATATTGTCAAGAAACTTAGTTATCAAGAAAGCCATATTATTCAAGGAAAAAGTGGTTTGAATGAAATTAGAGAAGTAGGCAAGGGCCAGATTATGAAGGGACTTTCAGACAATCCTAGGGAGTTCGAGTTCTTTTCTGAGAGTAGTAGAAAAATTTTAGAGGGATTTAAGCAGTGGCACCCCACTCCAGTACTCTTGCCTGGAAAATCCCATGGACAGAGAGGAGCCTGGTAGGCTACAGTCCATGGGGTCACTGAGGGTTGGACACGACTGAGCGACTTCGCTTTCACTTTTCACTTTCATGCATTGGAGAAGGAAATGGCAACCCACTCCAGTGTTGTTGCCTGGAGAATCCCAGGAATGGGGGAGCCTGGTGGGCTGCCGTCTCTGGGGTTGCACAGAGTCTGACACGACTGACGTGACTTAGCAGCAGCAAGCAATGAGAAGATAAATGTGGATTGCATTTTGAAGTGATTACTCTGGCTGCTTTGTGGAGAATGGATTGGAGGGAGACAACAGTAGCAGAGAGTTAGTAGGATACTTCAGTTGGTATACAAAGGATGATCCAAGCTTATACCATGGAATAGCAGAGGAGATGGAGAGAACCAGAGAAAGTGATGATGCATTTTAGAGTTAGAACCAAGGTCTTCTGATGCGTTAGTAGACAGGGGATTAGAGGGAAAGAAATAAACATGTCTCTTAGGTTTTTGGCTTAAGCAGCTAGGAAGCTAATGGTAGCATTTGCTGAGACGAAGATGACTACAGAGGAGTTGTTTGGGGATTGGAGGTAGCAGGGATTGACATGTCATGTAGAATGAGGAATTTGGAATTTAGAGTAAAGGTGAAAATTAGAGATAGACATTTGGAAATCATTTTAATGTTCATGATGTTTAAAACCATGGAATTGAACTAGCTGATCTGATTGACAAACCGAAGAGTGTATAGAATCAGGTTTGAGCATTTCAAAATTTAGCATTTAAGTATAGATGGAGGCAGCAAAGGAGATTGATAATGACGTGGAATGAAATACATGAAGCATATCATCACAAAAATTAAGGGAAATAGATGTATGTTGGGAACTACATGTGAGGCAGGATGTGACATGAGACAGAATAAAGAGCTAGGCAGGATCCATGTCATGTGAGCCACACGATTCTATGGACACTGAGGAGTCACTGCTGAGTTTTCAGCGGCAAGATGTTACAGAATGGTGTTTTGCTGTGTATCTCTGTTGGTGTGTGGATAAGTAGCTTTGCATGCAGATAGACTTGGAAACGGGCTTACAGGTGGCGCTAATGGTAAAGAACCCTCCTGCCAATGCAGGAGAGAGATATGAGTTTGATCCCTGGATCGGGAACATCCTCTGGAGTATGAAGTGGCAACCGACTCCAATTATTCTTGCCTGGAGAATCCCATGTACAGAGCAACCTGGCAGGCTTGCGACCATGGGGTCGCAAAGAGCTGGACATGACTGAAGCAACTTGGCTCACTTACATGCACGACACAAACTTGGAAACTTGTAATCCCTTCACAGGCTTAAGTTCCTTTCACACTGGAAATGAGAATCCTACTCTGTTTTCTCTTTCTGGCTTCACTGATAGCTCAGTTGGTAAAGAATCTGCCTGCAATGCAGGAGACTGCGGTTCAGTTCCTGGGTTGGGAAGATCCCCTGGAGGAGGGAAAGGCTACCCACTCCAATGTTCTGGCCTGGAGAATGCCATGGACTGTAGAGTCCATGGGGTCCCAAAGAGTCAGATGCAACTCTCACTTCCTGCCTTCTCTCTCACTGGTGTTCCTGGTACAGCATGGTTCTTGGCCAGTTGTTTCTCGGTTTCTCTGTTTCTCAGGAATTGCAAACTGGCCATTGAGATAAATTCGATTTTGTGTTGTTGTCTGTTATGTAAGCATAACAATTTTTAAATACCTTTCAGTGGATTTTACTGCTTTGATGTGTAGCAAAAGTACAGTTATAAATTATAGGACACTATTGTTTTATGGTGCTTTAAAAGATCTAGAAGCAATTTGAACAGTTTAGCACTTATTGACCTACACCTGGGTTGTTTAATGGACTGCTCATTATACACAACTCAGGGCATTTCAGGAAGAAGCTAAATATAGGAACTTGATTCCGATTCTTCAGTTTTTCCTTTCTTTCTCTTTCATTTTTTTCTTAATATATATATTTTATTGAAGTATAGTACTTACAATGTTTCAGGTATACAGCAGGGTGATTCATTTATATGCATATATTATTTTTCAGATTATTTTCCATTACAGGTTATTACAAGATATTGACTGTAGGTCCCTGTGCTATACAGTAAACATTTGTTGCTTGTTGCAACAAAAATTGTAAAACATAAACTAAATGAAATGGTAGCACTGAATATGAAATAGAAAAAGTGAAACAAGCTAGATAAAAGTAAAAGGTCATCATATAGTCCAATTGTTTTTGAACATGACTGCTCAATAGAAACATCTGGAACTTTGGAGGAAAAAAAGCAATACCTGAGCATTTGCATTTTTCAAAAAATTTCAAGATAATTCTGATATGCGTCTGGATCGTAAAAAGTGATTACAGATTTTTCTATTAAATGGTAGTTTTGGTGATATAGAATTCTATAATTTTTCTGTTTGTTGACCAATCATGATACAAGTGGGTAATTGCTACATAATCACAATAGTGAAAGATGTTTCTCAGATTTCACAATCAATAGCCAGCCAAAAAAGATAATTAATTGCAAACCATAAAAGTCTCCAGCATTTTCTTTGAGTGGAACCTGTATAATAAGAATGTTACTTTGAACAGGTAAGTATTGTCTTTCTATAATCGTGATTTAGTTTAGTTTCATATTACCACTTTTATTATCCTTTTTAACTGATTTTTGAGTGCTTTAGTTGAGTTTGCATGCAATAATATATATTGGAAACTTTATATCTAGAAATTTAACAAATTATATAAAAGCAAAAATCCTGATTTAAAAAGCAAATCATAAAATAATTTTAAATAAATGGAATCTTAATAAATTTGATAAAGTATGTTGTTTTTCACATATTATTTTTTACTTTTAGATTTTGCCCTTATTTCAAGAGGCTGAAGATAAAAACAGACTTTTACGGACTGTGGCAGGTGGAGGTGTAGAAACAATTAGTAATCTGAAAGCTAAGTGGGATAAATTTGAGTTGATGATGGAAAGTCACCAACTTATGATTAAAGACCAGGTAAGAAGCTTTCTTTGTTCAAATGAGAAGAATTTTTTCCCTCATTTACAATTTCTTGTCTTTATTCCATTATAGCTCACATTTATAAGAATTTTATATTGTTGATGGAATTGATGTCCCTCAGCACTTCTATGTAATAAGATATTTTGTATAAGCGATGATCATGTCACAGAGTTTACCTTCACTTTATGCCATACCAAGAATATATGTGACAGTATTATCAGACTTTCTTATGAATGGTTTGTTACCTACTGTGTGTGGTGTCCTATAAGAGTCCAGTCTGGAAGCTGTGTGCATCTGTTGTGCTCATATCCTACTGACCAGAACCTAGTGTTCTGGCGGTGAGCTGCATGGGAGACTGGAAGATGCCCTTCTTTATTAAGCAGCTGTATAATCAGGTGGAACAACTGGATGTCACTGAGTAAACTTTTTTCATCATATTAATTTTGTTGATAGTCATCACAGATGCTGTTAGCCACATGAATGGTTTTATAATGTTGATGTTTGCAGTATATCTTTTGTTATTGTAAATTTAGTGTCTAATTTATTTTTGAGTTAATTTATTGTACTTGAAATAAATAATGAAGAAGAATCTTTAGAAAAGTTGATATTGATGTTTTTTGACCTTTAAATAGAAAATATTGGAAGTAAAAATGTAAATATAAAGTAGAAATTTACATTGAGTTAAATTATGTATACTTTGTTGACTTATAGATTGAAGTGATGAAAGGAAACGTCAAATCACGTCTTCAGATTTATTATCAAGAACTGGAAAAATTTAAAGCACGTTGGGACCAACTAAAGCCTGGTGATGATGTTATTGAAACAGGCCAGCCAAATACTCTTGATAAAAGTGCAAAGTCAATAAAAGAGAAGAAAGTTGAATTTGATGATCTTGAAGTCATAAGAAAAAAGCTGCTGTATGTTTATTCTTTAAAACTGATAGTGCTCATTTTGGAAAAAAAAAGTTTTATGTTTATATATTAAGCTAATAATGTACCTGTATCTGTTCTTTTTATAAGCTTCAGCAGTTTTAAAAATACCAGTATTAAGTGCTCATGCTACTGTTTTCTTAGGAGTTGTTGAATTATATTAGGAAAAAGAAAAGCAAATAAAACCAAGTTTCTGGTTGGACCTAGAAATAGAAATAATAGAAGTAATAATAGCAAATTAAATAAAATAGAAAATTAAATTTATTTAAAAGTTAAATTAAGGAGTTGGAATATGCTTGTTTTATATGATCTCATTGTATTTGAAAATGGAATATATAAAATTAATGGAAAATTACTTTTAGAGCTTCTGGAAAATGAACCTAGTGAAAAGATGAAACTTAAAAACATGCATTGTTTTATGTTATAATAATATAAAATATTAAGTTTAATAATTGCATTAAATATTATATATTAATGCATATTCATGGAATCTAGAAAAAGGGTATAGATGATTTTATTTGCAAAGCAGAACTAGAGACACTGATGTAGAGAACAAATGTATGGCCACCAAGGAGGGAAAGGGTGGAAGCTGGGATGAATTGGAAGATTGGGATTTATATATATATACACTACTGATACTATAAAATATAAAATAGATACCTAATGAGAATGTACTGTCAGTTCAGTTCAGTCGCTCAGTCGTGTCTGACTCTTTGTGACCCCATGGACTGCAGCATGCCAGGCCTCCCTGTCCATCACCAGCTCCTGGAGTTTGTTTAATCAGACTTATGTCCATCGAGTCGGTGATGCCATCCAGCCATCTCATCCTCTGTCGTCCCCTTCTCCTCCCACCTTCAATCTTTCCCAGCATTAGAGTCTTTTCAGACGAGTCAGTTCTTCACATTAGGTGGCCAGAGTATTGGAGTTTCAGCTTCAGCATCAGTCCTTCCAGTGAATACTCAGGAGTGATCTCCTTTAGGATGGACTGGTTGGATCTCCTTGCAGTCCAAAGGACTCTCGAGAGTCTTGTCCAACACTACAATTCAAAAGCATCAGTGGTCCAACTCTCACATCCATACATGACTATTAGAAAAACCATAGCTTTGACTAGATGGACCTTTGTTGGCAAAGTCGTATCTCTCCTTTTTAATATGCTGTCTAGGTTGGTCATCCCTGGTGGCTCAGATGGTAAAGCGTCTGCCTACAATGCAGGAGACCCGGGTTAAATCCCTGGGTCGGGAAGATTTCCTGGAGAAGGCAATGGCACCCCACTCTAGTACTCTTGCCTGGAAAATCCCATGGTCAGAAGAGCCTGGTGGGCTACAGTCCATGGGGTCGCAGAGAGTCCGGACATGACTGAGTGACTTCCCTTTCCCTTTCACTTCTAGGTGGGTCATAACTTTCCTTCTGAGGAGCAAGTGTCTTTTAATTTCATGGCTGCAGTCTCCATCTGTAGTGATTTTGGAGCCCCCCAAAATAAAGTCTGTCACTGTTTCTACTGTTTCTCCATCTGTTTGCCATGAAGTGATGGGACCAGATGCCATGATCTTAGTTTTCTGAATGTTGAGTTTTAAGCCAACTTTTTCACTCTCCTCTTTCACTTTCATCAAGAGGCTTTTTAGTTCCTCTTCAGTTTTTGCTGTAAGGGTAGTGTCATGGGGTTATTGACATATCTCCCTGCAATCTTGATTCCAGTTTGTGCCTCATCCAGCTCAGCATTTCTCATGATGTACTTACTCTGCGTATAAGTTAAATAAGACAATATACAGCCTTGATGTACCCTTTTCACGATTTGGAACCAGTCTGTTGTTCCATGTCCAGTTCTAACTTGCTTCTTGACCTGCATACAGAACATATGTATCCATATAGCTGATTTACTTTGTTGTACAATAAAACTAACAACATTGTAAAGCAACTATAGTCCAATAAAAATGAATTAAAATATTAAATGTTCATCAAAGTTGATATAAGTTTGGTCTGTTTAGGCAAATGCATCCATAAATTAATTGCTTTCATAGATGATTGGAGGCTTTATTACCATGCTTATTAAGTGACATTACACTAATTAGGAAAGGAATATCTTTCATTCTCTGTTGGCTCAAGCAGTAAAGAATCTGTGTGTCAATACTGGAGGTGCAGGTTCAATCTCTGGGTCAAGAAGATCACCTAAGGAGGAAGTGGCATTCTTGCCTGGGAAATACCATGGAAAGAGAAGCCTGGTGGGCTGCAGTCCATGGAGTTGCAAGAGTTGGATACAATGTAGCAACTAAACAACAACAATCTTGCATTCTAGAAACTAAATCTTTCAACCAAGAAGAATGTTAATGGATATTCTTTAATCTATTCTCAGATTTATCCACAAATTTGTGTAATTCTCAACATTTGTTATATATGATCTATATTCTGTATATAAAATATATTGATATATTACCAATTTTACTTTGACTCCTTTGGAAAAAGTACATATTAATGAATTTAGAGGAGCCCATTGATAAGTAGTTAAAGTAAAATTCTCATGTTAAGTAGCCATAGCCTCCTACTGTCTACCTCCACTGTCAGATGCACACACAAACATATACAGGGAATGCAGTTAAGTTGTTAGTTTAACTTACTGATATTTAACAGTTTTTCTTTTGTAAAAATCTACTGATATTTCACTACTTGTTTCTACAGTGATGATTGCCATCATTTTGGCCTAGAAGAGCCCAACTTCTCTTTGGCATATAGCATCTCTAAGGATATTGAGAGTTGTGCACAAATTTGGGCCCTTTATGAAGAGTTCCAGCAAGGATTTCAAGAAATGGCCAATGAGGACTGGATTACTTTTCGGTTAGATTCATAAATAATATTTACATTCTGATAGTTTTGTGGTATTTTTTGGGATGTAAACCTACGGGGATGATCCAGAGAGATGATATGGGGTGGGAGGTAGGAGCGGGGTTCAGGACTGGGAGCTCGTATACACCCATGGCAGATTCATGTCAATGTATGGCAAAACCAATACAGTATTGTAAAGTAAAATAAAATAAAAAAGGTATTTTTCTGCTGTTTTACAGGACTAAGACCTATCTTTTTGAGGAATTTTTGATGAATTGGCATGACAGATTAAGAAAGGTTGAAGAGCATTCAGTAATGACAGTGAAATTACAATCAGAGGTTGACAAATATAAAGTAAGATAGTTTTACTTATGCTGTTGTTTAAAAATGATGTTTGCAGTGTTCATGTATCTTTTTATTATGCAGTGATGTCACCTGGGAAGCCCAAACTGTAATTTTAGTTTATCTATTTTTAATGATTCCATTACACACAAAAAAATACAAAGTATAGAGTAAACCAGAGAAGTTACTAATATTTCTGCTTCAATGTGAAATAAGATGATAAGAAATTTATGGTTAAATTTATTATAAAGTGGAGTATTTGAAACTTAGCAATTAGGATGTGGGCCATTTAGCATATTTAGGATATAGGTCATTTTCTAAATTTATAAAAATAGAAGTATTTTAGGTCATGTTTTAAAATATATCAAGTTACAAAGGGAAATTTGCATGTATCCACATCAATGTTTAATAAAAAGTATTACACAATTCTTTTTAATCATTTGAAGATTTTTAAGATAATATAGTTATTAAAATGTTTATACATAACTGTAATAAAATTAAATAGTAATTTGCACTTTGCTAATGTATATATACATGCATATCTTTTTTTGTTTTTTTAAACAGATTGCCGTTCCTGTCTTGAAATATGTGAGAGGGGAGCATCTTTCTCCAGATCACTGGCTTGACCTTTTTCGTCTTCTTGGCCTTCCGAGGGGGACTAGTTTAGAGAAATTACTATTTGGTGATCTGCTTAGAGTAGCTGATACAGTTGTTGCCAAAGCTTCAGACCTTAAAGTAAGAATCATTTTTATAAATATCCCATAGATCTGACCTTTGTTAACAGATATTTTTGCTTCATATTTTATTTAAAACAGCAAGTTAAATTTCTTTCTTCCCTTAAAAATAGTGACAGTGTTCCACTATTCTTTTATTCTTTCAGTAGTATATCTGAATCTATAGATGGGGCTATCGAAACAATATAAACCCCTTCCTTGAGAGAGAGAAAAAAATCTGAAATAATATATGTCTTACTTTAAGATAGAAGTCAGCAGACACTTACAAAGCATTTTACATGAAATAGACTTAAGATCATAGGATATATTATAATAGAAGCTCAGGGATACAAAAATCCAGAGAACTAAACAAGGAACCAATTTGCTGATGAGTTTTAGCATAGGTCTCAGGTAAAAGTACAACTTGCACAATTATGTCATAAGTGACTTGCTGTTTTGTGTTCTGCCTGTAAAAAGGACTTTTGATGTTAAGGTGTTTTATTTTTCTATCTTATACATCTATTTTCATCTTTGCTGATTACCCTGGCACATAGGAAGATAATCATAAGGTTATAAAGCATGACTTCTATAGGAGGTAACTCTAGATGATTGTTAATCATTTTAGATGTATTTGAACTTCCAGGTAAGTTACTAAAAAAACTGCTGAGTTCTGCAAAATTTAAATATTTTTGTGGTTTGGTTTGCAATGGATGTTTTAAATTTTTTTTACAGGTAAAAGCATAGGGCAGAACTTTGTATATATTTTGACTATGTGAACCAGACATCCCTTCATATTTTAGCCACTAATTCTTTGGATTGCATCTAAAATATATCCACTTACCTTCTTTTTTGTTGTTGTTGCTTTACAGTGAAAAGTCAAGTAAAAATATATCTTCTTATAAAATAGATATAGCTTACCTATTTTATATGTTGAAATAATAAATATGGATATTTTGTTTTAAATAGGATTTAAATAGTCGGGCACAAGGTGAAGTTACAATCAGAGAAGCTTTACGTGAACTTGATCTGTGGGGAGTTGGAGCAGTATTTACATTGGTTGATTATGAAGACAGCCAAAGTCGAACCATCAAGCTGATTAAAGACTGGAAAGATATAGTAAATCAAGTTGGAGATAATAGATGCCTTCTTCAGTCCTTAAAGGATTCCCCTTATTATAAAGGGTTTGAAGATAAAGTGTCAATTTGGGAAAGAAAACTTGCAGAGTTAGATGAGTATCTACAGAATTTAAACCACATTCAGAGAAAGTGGGTATATTTGGAACCCATTTTTGGCCATGGAGCATTGCCAAAGGAACAGATACGCTTCAACAGAGTTGATGAAGATTTTAGGTCAGTACTCTACATAAAAAAGAGGACACATACGTTGAGTTTTTATTCATATTGTGAGGTACTTAATACAAGCTAATTACTTTTTACATTGTTAGTATTATCTGTGTCCTCAACACTTTTTTTTCTTGGTTCCTTTTGAGAAAGTATTTTCTCTCATTCAGTCATTTACTTCTTGAGTAATTTTGATGTGGCATCTATTTTACCACTTTACCTATATTAATATTATATATGTGTGTGTGTGTGTGTGTGTGTGTGTAGTCACTCAGTCATGTCTGACTGTTTGTGACCCCATGGACTGTAGCTCACTAGGCTCCTCTATCCATGGAATTCTCTAGGCAAGAATACTAGAGTTGGTTGCTATTTCCTTCTCCAGGGGATCTTCTTGACTCAGGGATTGAACCTGGGTCTCCTGTATTGCAGGCAGATCCTTAACTGTCAGCCACAAGAGAAGTCTAATGTTGTATAGGTAATATTGTTATCTATGTAATATTAATATTGGGGATTCTGAAGTGGCTCAGTGGTAAAGAATCCACCTGCCAAAGCAAGAGATGCAGGTTTGATCCCTGGGTCAGGAAGATCCCCTGGAGAAGGAAATGGCAATCCACTCTAGTATTCTTGCCTAAAAAATCCTATGGACAGAGGAGCCTGGTGTACTGTGGTCCATGGGGTCACAAAAGAGTCAGACATAATTGAGGGACTAAACAACAAAAATATGAATATTATTAGAATAATATTACTGTATTATTATAGCAATAGTAAAATTACTAATATACACTTCCTAAAATTGCCAGTTACTTTCCCACTGTAAATCTGATGGACACTTTTTTTTACTTTATCTCTGACTAGTGTCTAATAGAGTTGAGCATTTCTTCCTTCTTAGAAAGTCTATTCCTTTGGCTTCTGTGATCCTGTCCTGTTTGGTTGGACTATCTGGCCTGACTATCTGGTTCTCCTCCTGGTTCCTAGTCCTCAGCTGTCTCTAAATATTTAGATACAGATGTTCTCCAGGTTTCTGCCTGTAGGTTTTCTCACTCCCTTCTGTTTAATGAGCTGAACTTCTTTCAGAATCAATTCTCATCTAGTTGCCGAGGTCTCCTCAACTTGTTTATTGAGCCTATCTTTCTTTTCTGACCTCCAAATATATTAAATATCCTCAACATGTCAAAATTAAATTCATAATTTTATTTCAGATCCCTTTCCCACAAGTATTTTCTCTGTCATTTCTTTCCCAATAAATGGTACCACCTAACTGCTGAAAGCAGAAGCATAATGGATGTCTTTGACTCCTCTCTCCATTTCCAAGTCCACTGTTACCAAATTTTGTTGATTGTAACATACTTGTCTATTGTATTACATCTTTTATATCTCTACTTCTTTGGTTTTATTCTAAAGTATTCTAAACTTTTCAGACTACTGCATAATCTTTTGACTTGTTCTCTTCTTCTCCAATAAGTTTTTCACACAGAAGCCAGAGTAATCTTAAAAAAGTAGTTGCATTACTTGTTTCCTTTATTAAATAAAGCTTTAAAATGGTTTTCTATTGCTCTAAGGATAAAACATATCTGAGGATCTACTTCTATCCCATTTCTCTAAAATACTGAGCTCTTTCTCATGATCTTTGCCAGAAACTGCTTCCCTCCTACTCATTGCCTTTTTCTTTATTACTTAAATCTCAGCTTAAATTACTTTCTCAGATAAGTCATAGGTTAGGGGTTTTCCCATTAACCACTTTAACAAGTTTTTGTACTTTTCTTTCTTAGCATTTATCATAAGTTTATTTGAATATTTGGAGAAATTATTTAATCTCTTTATCTGTCACTGGGCCATTACCTCTATGAGGTAAGGCTTAATATTTGTTTAGTGAGTTGATGAAATAAGAGAATATGCAATAAAGGAGATTAAAAATGGTAATTGGTTATTATTAACTTTAAGGATTGTGTATTAGATTTATAATAATGTATTACTATTACACTGGTATTGCTAGTTTGTTTTAAGCAGACAAAGAAAAGCCTCCATATCCCTTTTTCAGCCAAAAACTATTAAAACAGATGTGAAAGTAAGTTTTTTTTCTTCTGCAGATCAATAATGCTTGACATCAAGAAAGATAATAGAGTCACAACATTAACTACTCATGCAGGAATCAGAAACTCTCTATTAACGATACTTGATCAGCTTCAAAGATGTCAGAAATCATTAAATGAATTTTTGGAGGTATTTTAAAAAAAATCCTTGTATAATAAATTGCAAAGTGCTTTAATATCTTAGTTATTTGAAAACATAAGTTTTTTCTTTTTGTTTTTAATTTTTAAGGAAAAACGCTCAGCATTCCCGAGATTTTACTTTATTGGTGATGATGACTTATTAGAAATACTGGGCCAGTCTACTAATCCATCAGTGATTCAGTCTCACCTTAAGAAGCTTTTTGCTGGTAAGATTCAACATTTATCCAGCAGATATTTATTGAGTTTCAGCCATCTTCCAAGCATAATGTTAGGTTCTTAGGCAGACTGTTGAATAAAATGCAGATCATGTATTCGAAGAACTCAGTTTAGTGGGTGAGGCAAACTAGTAAGCTGACAAATTTCTATGATCAACATAAACAGTGGTGTTACAGCTGTGTCCATGAAACATCTGTGAATCATTTAGCTCAGTTTTGCATATGTCAAGATGACATCTTGAGTGAGATTTAAAGAATATATGTCTTAGTGTTAGACACTCAATTGTGCCCAACTCTCTGTGACCCCATAGACTACAGCCCGCCAAGCTCCTCTGTCCATGGAATTCTCCAGGCTAGAATACTGGAGTGTGTTGCCATTTCCTTCTCCAAACATAAGTCTTGAAAGTGAAAGTGGAAGTCACTCAGTCATGTCCAACTCTTTGTGACCCCATGGACTGTATACAGTACATGGAATTCTCCAGGCCAGAATACTGGAGTGGGTAGCATTTCCCTTTTCCAGGGGTCTTCCCACCTGGGGATCGAACCCAGGTCTCCTGCAGTGCAGGTGGATTCTTTACCAGCTGAGCCACAAGGGAAGCCTAATATAAGGTCTGGAAGTGAGGAAAAACATGTCCCTTCATTACTTAGTTTAAAGGTCTCCAGGGTATCATCCCAGTGGATATACTCAAATAGGCAATTATTGTTGGCAGAGGTACCTGGAATGGAGATGTAAAACTGGGAGTCATCTGTGTAGAGATGATAATTGTTTACTAGCTAAGTTCTGTCTGACTCTTGTGACCCCATGGACTATAGCCCACTAGGCTCCTCTGTCCATGGGGTTTCCCAGGCAAGAATACTGGGATGGGTTGCTATTTCCTTTTCCGGGGGATCTTCCCCACCAAGGGATGAAACCAGTGTCTCTGGCATTGGTAGGTGGATTCATTACCACTGAGTGACCAGGAAGCCCATAAATGATGATTAGGTTATAGGAATAGGAGAGATTTCCTGGTAAAGTGGAGAGTTACAGTGCCATATGCTTTGATGTTGTTGAATCATTTAAGTTGAGTAATTGCATTTGGAATTGGTTTGCTACACAATGATTGTTATTATTTTCTTAAAATATTATTTGTTGGAAAAAGAAATTTCATCTTCACTTATATTCAGGGATTAGCAGACTATAGGCCTACAGGCCAAATCTGATTTACTATCTGTTTTTTTTTTTTAAAGAAGCTTTTGTTGAAAGGAATACAGCCATGCTTATTATTGTCTGTAGCTGCTTTTGTACTACAAGCATAGAGTTGAGTGACTGACAAAGAGATAGGACCGTAAAAACCTCAAATATTTACTCTTCGTTGTTCTACAGAAATATTTACTAACCATTGTGTGTCCTAAGCTTTAAAGTGCTTTTATCTATAACTGATTTGGCCTATGGAGATGTAGAAAGAGTTCTTCTAATCAGAAAGTTTGCTTTCAAGTTCTACCTCTACTATATGTCAGTTATTAGTTTACCTCTCTGAAATCTAATTTCTTTCTTTAAATTGTAAATAGTAACCTATGGAGTTTTTCTGAAGATACAAACTAGGTCATGTCTGTTTTTTATACCATAAAGTGAGAGTAAATTTTGGGAAAAGGAAGTGTTGTTTGCTTTCCCGCTTTGCTCTTATCTTTTTATCTCACATAAGTGGAATCATCACTTATAAGTGATGTATTCTTATGTGCTCATTTGTGCCTGGCTTTTTCCAGTCATCATAATATTTTCAACTATATTTTATTCCTTTCTTTGCTGAAAATAGTTGTGCAAATATATCACAGTTTCTCATTCACCTTTTGGGTATTTGGTTTGTTTCTAGTTTTTGGTGATGAAAAGCTGTTCTTTTTTATTATATAACTGAACTAATATAATTCTAATATATAAATATGTTATGAAGTATACATTTTGTAATCATNTATTTTATTCCTTTCTTTGCTGAAAATAGTTGTGCAAATATATCACAGTTTCTCATTCACCTTTTGGGTATTTGGTTTGTTTCTAGTTTTTGGTGATGAAAAGCTGTTCTTTTTTATTATATAACTGAACTAATATAATTCTAATATATAAATATGTTATGAAGTATACATTTTGTAATCATATGTAATATCTAATAACTGTGTGTTTAAGGAAGCTTTGCATTTCAGTTGTTTCTTTTGTAATATAGGCATACACAGCGTCTGTTTTGATGAGGAATTAAAACATATTACTGCAATGAAATCTTTAGAAGGAGAAGTTGTACCTTTTAAAAATAAAGTCCTTCTGTCCAATAATGTAGAGGTAAGTAATTCTTTTCAAATGTGAAAGTATAAAAAATTAACAGTATGAACTTTGTATCAAAAGTAATTTGGTCAATTTGTAGAGTATGTTGGTTAATTTAGGCCTTTTAGGAACCTTTCTCATATGTTAAAAATAATTTTTTTGTTAAGTTCACAGTGATTTAATATTAAGGAGACTATGAATTTTTAGTTTTTGGAATTGCAGCATGTAGCTTTGAAAAGAACTTTTGCTTTGAAGTTAGAAAGACTTGGATATTAATTGTAGCTCCACAACTTACTAGCTAAATAACTTTGAGTCTCAGTTTTCTTAACTATTAAATGAGAAGTCCTACTAGCTATTGCAAAACCTTTCATTGAAGCTTAAATGAGATAATTGGTGTTAGGTACACTATAGTGTGACTTCCCAGTGGCACCAGTGGTTAAGAACCTACTTGCCAATACACAAGACATGCTGCTGCTGCTGCTAAGTCACTTCAGTCGTGTCCGACTCTGTGTGACCCCATAGACGGCAGCNTTTTAAGCAGACAAAGAAAAGCCTCCATATCCCTTTTTCAGCCAAAAACTATTAAAACAGATGTGAAAGTAAGTTTTTTTTCTTCTGCAGATCAATAATGCTTGACATCAAGAAAGATAATAGAGTCACAACATTAACTACTCATGCAGGAATCAGAAACTCTCTATTAACGATACTTGATCAGCTTCAAAGATGTCAGAAATCATTAAATGAATTTTTGGAGGTATTTTAAAAAAAATCCTTGTATAATAAATTGCAAAGTGCTTTAATATCTTAGTTATTTGAAAACATAAGTTTTTTCTTTTTGTTTTTAATTTTTAAGGAAAAACGCTCAGCATTCCCGAGATTTTACTTTATTGGTGATGATGACTTATTAGAAATACTGGGCCAGTCTACTAATCCATCAGTGATTCAGTCTCACCTTAAGAAGCTTTTTGCTGGTAAGATTCAACATTTATTCAGCAGATATTTATTGAGTTTCAGCCATCTTCCAAGCATAATGTTAGGTTCTTAGGCAGACTGTTGAATAAAATGCAGATCATGTATTCGAAGAACTCAGTTTAGTGGGTGAGGCAAACTAGTAAGCTGACAAATTTCTATGATCAACATAAACATAACATTTATCCAGCAGATATTTATTGAGTTTCAGCCATCTTCCAAGCATAATGTTAGGTTCTTAGGCAGACTGTTGAATAAAATGCAGATCATGTATTCGAAGAACTCAGTTTAGTGGGTGAGGCAAACTAGTAAGCTGACAAATTTCTATGATCAACATAAACAGTGGTGTTACAGCTGTGTCCATGAAACATCTGTGAATCATTTAGCTCAGTTTTGCATATGTCAAGATGATATCTTGAGTGAGATCTAAAGAAAATATGTCTTAGTGTTAGACACTCAATCGTGCCCGACTCTCTGTGACCTCCATAGACTACAGCCTGCCAGGCTCCTCTGTCCATGGAATTCTCCAGGCTAGAATACTGGAGTGTGTTGCCATTTCCTTTTCCAAACATAAGTCTTGAAAGTGAAAGTGGAAGTCACTCAGTCATGTCCAACTCTTTGCGACCTCATGGACTGTATACAGTACATGGAATTCTCCAGGCCAGAATACTGGAGTGGGTAGCGTTTCCTTTCTCCAGGGAATCTTCCCACCCGGGGATCGAACCCAGGTCTCCTGCACTGCAGGTGGATTCTTTACCAGCTGAGCCACAAGGGAAGCCCAATATAAGGTCTGGAAGTGAGGAAAAACATGTCCCTTCAATACTTAGTTTAAAGGTCTCCAGAGTATCATCCCAGTGGATATACTCAATAGGCAATTATTGTTATCAGAGGTACCTGGAATGGAGATGTAAAACTGGGAGTCATCTGTGTAGAGATGATAATTGTTTACTAGCTTGTGGTGTTACAGCTGTGTCCATGAAACATCTGTGAATCATTTAGCTCAGTTTTGCATATGTCAAGATGACATCTTGAGTGAGATTTAAAGAATATATGTCTTAGTGTTAGACACTCAATTGTGCCCAACTCTCTGTGACCCCATAGACTACAGCCCGCCAAGCTCCTCTGTCCATGGAATTCTCCAGGCTAGAATACTGGAGTGTGTTGCCATTTCCTTCTCCAAACATAAGTCTTGAAAGTGAAAGTGGAAGTCACTCAGTCATGTCCAACTCTTTGTGACCCCATGGACTGTATACAGTACATGGAATTCTCCAGGCCAGAATACTGGAGTGGGTAGCATTTCCCTTTTCCAGGGGTCTTCCCACCTGGGGATCGAACCCAGGTCTCCTGCAGTGCAGGTGGATTCTTTACCAGCTGAGCCACAAGGGAAGCCTAATATAAGGTCTGGAAGTGAGGAAAAACATGTCCCTTCATTACTTAGTTTAAAGGTCTCCAGGGTATCATCCCAGTGGATATACTCAAATAGGCAATTATTGTTGGCAGAGGTACCTGGAAT
Organism: Oreotragus oreotragus; assembly: GCA_006410675.1. Taxonomy (NCBI): domain Eukaryota; kingdom Metazoa; phylum Chordata; class Mammalia; order Artiodactyla; family Bovidae; genus Oreotragus; species Oreotragus oreotragus. The sequence continues at coordinate 193,825 of SJYX01003212.1, forward strand.
GGAGATGTAAAACTGGGAGTCATCTGTGTAGAGATGATAATTGTTTACTAGCTANGGAGTGGGGTGCTACTGCCTTCTCCTAAATTATTCCTGCTGCTGCTGCTAAGTCGCTTCTGTAGTGTCCGACTCTGTGTGACCCCATAGATGGCAGCCCACCAGGCTCCCCCATCCCTGGGATTCTCCAGGCAAGAACACTGGAGTGGGTTGCCATCTCCTTCTCCAGAGATGTTCCCTTGGTATCTCTAATTTTCTTGAGGAGATCTTCAGTCATTCCCACTCTATTATTTTCCTCTATTTCTTTGCATTGATCGCTGAGGAAGGCTTTCTTATCTCCCTTACTATCCTTTGGAACTCTGTATTCAGATGGGTATATCTTTCCTTTACTCCTTGCCTTTTGCTTCTCTTCTTTTCACAGATATTTGTAAGGCCTCCTCAGACAACCATTTTGCCTTTTTGCTTTTCTTTTTCTTGGGGATGGTCTTGATCCTGTCTCTTATACACATCTCAATGCTGGATAGGCTTTCTTATCTCCCTTACTATCCTTTGGAACTCTGTATTCAGATGGGTATATCTTTCCTTTACTCCTTGCCTTTTGCTTCTCTTCTTTTCACAGATATTTGTAAGGCCTCCTCAGACAACCATTTTGCCTTTTTGCTTTTCTTTTTCTTGGGGATGGTCTTGATCACTGCCTCTTGTACAATGTCACAAACCTCCATCCACAGTTCTTCAGGCACTCTTTCTATCAGATCTAATCCCTTGAATCTATTTGTCACTTCCACTGTATAATTGTAAGGGATTTGATTTAGATCATACCTGAATGGTCTGGTGGTTTTCCCTACTTTCTTCAATTTAAGTCTGAATTTGCCAATAAAGAGTTCATGATCTGAGCCACAGTCAGCTCCCAGTCTTGTTTTTGCTGACTGTACAGAACTTCTCCATCTTTGGCTGCAAAGAATATTATCAATCTGATTTCGGTATTGACCATCTGGTGATGTCCATGTGTAGAGTCTTCTCTTGTAGGGAAAAGACTACAAGGGAAGTAGTGATTTGCTTTTTACAGAAGGGAGCCACATTATTTGCTAATTGTGATACAACCCAAAAGGACAAGTAAACAAAAACAGTAAATTGTGGCTTCAGCAAAGACAGTATTGCAATCATACAAAATATATTGTTTGAAAATAGAGTAAAGCTGTTAGCTGAGGTACTGCATACACAGAGAAGTATATACAAATAGCCTCCTCAGAGTAGTCTGGTAAGAATAGGTACTGAAAATGAGAAATGAGAGCAAAGTGTTATCTTCATGTGCTGTGTTTATATAATGCCTCGAACCTCCTCATGATAACTGATAAATAATTATATGNAAATATATTGTTTGAAAATAGAGTAAAGCTGTTAGCTGAGGTACTGCATACACAGAGAAGTATATACAAATAGCCTCCTCAGAGTAGTCTGGTAAGAATAGGTACTGAAAATGAGAAATGAGAGCAAAGTGTTATCTTCATGTGCTGTGTTTATATAATGCCTCGAACCTCCTCATGATAACTGATAAATAATTATATGAAAAGAAAAAAGCTCATATTCTGTATAAATGTATAATAATCCATATAACTACACGTCCTTATAAACAAAACAGTAGAATAAGTTGAATTCTCTCTTCCCTAACATGGACCTCAAGGAAAGACAGAGTAAGGAAGAAACTAGAGGTGCAAAATCACTGCTTTTTGCTTTTTACAGAAGGGAGCCACATTATTTGCTAATTGTGATACAATCCAAAAGGACAAGTAAACAAAAACAGTAAATTGTGGCTTCAGCAAAGACAGTATTGCAATCATACAAAATATATTGTTTGAAAATAGAGTAAAGCTATTAGCTGAGGTACTGCATACACAGAGAAGTATATACAAATAGCCTCCTCAGAGTAGTCTGGTAAGAATAAGTACTGAAAATGAGAAATGAGAGCAAAGTGTTATCTTCATGTGCTGTGTTTATATAATGCTTCGAACCTCCTCATGATAACTGATAAATAATTATATGAAAAGAAAAAAGCTCGTGTTCTGTATAAATGTACAATAATCCATATAACTACACATCCTTATAAACAAAACAGTAGAATAAGTTGAATTCTCTCTTCCCTAACATGGACCTCAAGGAAAGACAGAGTAAGGAAGAAACTAGAGGTGCAAAATCACTGCTACCAGCCCTGAGAATGGGTCAGAAAGGAAGCAATTCAAGATTTTTAAAAACTGTTTCACTTTCCACAAAATATTATGTGCAAACTCAGTTCTAGGTGAGCTGATAGTTTAAAGGTGACCATTTGCTGAACATTTGCAAGAAGCAATTTTATTTTTCTAAGCACTGTTCCAAACCTGACTGATGGACTGCCTCTTTACTGCTTGCAATATCTCAGGCAGACTCTATTGATGTCTGATGATCATGATTCATAAAAATCATAAAGTTTCACCAAGCCCAGGCTACTGAAACTAGTGACCCACAGGGGTCTAGCCTGACCTCCTCTGACTCCAACATCATGAGGCCAACCTTGGAACTTGTTTAAAATGCAAATTCTCAGGCCCCAGTCTAGAGGAAAAGTCACTCTGAACAGCTGTCATTTGGGATGAAGTGCAAGGTCTCTCATTCTGTTCTTCGATTGTGGTATCAATGCAGTTGTCTTGATACTGCACACCTCTCAGTCTCACTCTGTTCCTGATATTTTTATAAATATTGTTGAGAAAATTTTCCCTAGCCTGTAGTTCCTATCCTAGGTGAGATTTCAATATGTCTAGGATTTTTAAATTACATATTAGAAAGTATTTCTAATTCTACAGAGAAATCCTGAATATATTACATTTCAGTACCTTCAACTAAGTTTTTATTAAATTGTATTTCTATTTCTCATATCAAGAATCCCTCATCTAATAAATCTTCATTGAATTTTATATGTCCTCAGCACTCTGCTTTGAAGGAAGGATAAGTATCTTAGGCTGGGCTCCCAAGAGGCAGACTCTGAGATGAGGATTCACGAGCAAGTGATTTATTAAGAAGCTGCTCCCAGGAGAAATCAGCAAGAGAGTGGGGAAAGCAGAACAAGGAGGAAACCCATGCAAGGATGTGTTTCAGACTAAGTCCCACAGAAGGTGGACTTGATCCCACGCTACAAGGAACGCTGACATTTATCCAAACTAGAAGCAAGGGAACTGGGCTTTCATACTCCCAAGCACATTGCTCATGAGATAAGGAGCCTGAGACCAGCCTGGTGATGAAGGTTCACAAGTGCTGGCCACCTGAATCAAAACCATGCCAAAACTACAGGAAGGACAAATAGATGCATGAAGGGGATACAGGGGCCTGGTCGGAGCGCCAGTGCTTCCAACTTGCTTTTCTTACATTCTAGATGAGTAACGGGAAGATAATTAGAGATCAATATTAGATCAAAAATAGCCAAGTGTGAAGTTTTTTTTTTTAATTTATTTATTTTAATTGGAGGCTAATCACTTTACAATATTGTATTGGTTTTGCCATACATCAGCACAAATCCGCCTCGGGTGTACACGTGTTCTTTTGGTAAGCCTACACACATTATAGTAAACCAAAAGCAGCATTTTCCAAAACTTTACTGCACATCCAAATACCCCGAAGATCAAAACTATACTGATGCCATCCCTAGGCATTCTGACTTATTTGGTTTGGAGTATAACCCAGGCACTGGAATGTCTTAAGGCCATGCCCACCTCCAGGTGATTCTAATACTCAGGAAAGTTTGGAAACCACCGATCCAAGGGAAGAAAGACCAGTGTGAATTGTTTTCAGTGGTGAAGAGACATCAGGAAAAGGGGTGAGGCTGAACTGGCCTTGGAAGATGGTTAAAATTGAGGTAACAAAAAATAAGAGACAGACATTGCTGTTAAAAAATGCAACATAAATTCAAAGTCAAAAATTTGCACGGCTAATAAAGGAAAATAAAGAAACCAACTTGAAAAGGTCTTGCTGAGATGAGTGAAAAATATGATTTTATAGAAAAAGTGAATTCTTATTACAGTCAGTCCAGAAGTCGAGCAAAATTTTTGAACCTGACCCAGTGGGCAACCACTGTAGATTTTTGAATAGAGGCATGAAATGATAAAAGTAGTGCTTAAAGAAAAGTATTCCAGCCACAATAAAGAAGACAGATTCAAATTGTAAGAGACTGGAGTCACAGAGCTCTGCCAAGAGGCCATTTCAGTAATCCTGGTATTTGATAAGGTCTTCACTAGAGCAGTAGCTGTCAGAATTGAAAGGAAGGCACAAATAAGTAAAGGTATTTTAAAGAAAGAAAGGTCTGGGATCTTGGATATAGAAGTCAGAAAAAGGAAGGTATTGAAGATAAGTCCAAACTTAATAGGCAATAGGAAGTATTAACTGATGTGTTTTCTCCACATGTGTGTTAACCCCCTGACCCACCTTCAGCTGGGCTGGAGGACACAAAGCAGCTTTTGCTCTATATGGGATGTCAAAGAGGGGTAAAAGAAAAATGACACTAAGGTGTTTGCTTTAAATTAATATTTAATTTAAAATAATAACCCTACATTATGCATATAGCACAGACTATTTTAAAGGAAAATTATTTGGAAAGCTTTTTCTCTGCCCTCCCTCCATGCAAACTCTCCCTGCAAAGGAAGACTATAATTAGATGGGAAGAAGAGAGCTTAGACACTTAAGAGTAAGAACTTTGAACACTGTTATCTCTCATTCCTCTGCCTCTTCCACATTTCTGTCTTATGGATCAAAAATAATCAGAAGAATCACAACCTTCCTTTATCCTTGAGGGTCTAAAGATATAGTGAAAGACTATCCTCCTTTTTTGCCCACCACAATGACACTGGGCTTGGAATGTCTCAGGTGTGCAAGTCTTAATGATTGGTCCTATACCTCTGGAGAGCAGACCTGAAGAGCAATTCAAGTTACCTGAAAGTCGTTGGCCTGAAGACGTGTCAGATGAGATGATGAAGAATTATGGCAACAGAAAAGTGAAAGTGAAAGTCACTCAGTTGTGTCTGACCCTTTGTGACCCCATGGACTATACAGTCGATGGAATTCTCTAGGCCAGAAAACTGGAGTGGATAGCCTTTCCCTTCTTCAGGGGATATTCCCAACCCAGGGATCAAACCCAGGTCACCCGCATTGCAGGCAGATTCTTTACCAGCTGAACCCAATCCCTAAATTCGTACACCATGGTGGTGGCCAAAGATATTTTAGCAAAAGTAAGAATCGATGTCGATGCCCACTGTTGATGGCAGGAGGATTATCCATGACAGCTAATGGCAGTATGGGACAGAGCACGACTGAGAGAGATCCCTCCTACCAACAATACACCTCTGCAGCAAAGAAAAAAATAAGAAAATATCAAGGATATAATACAACAAATAAATGTACATATAATGTAAATGTGCATGCATGCTAAGTCATTTCAGTCATGTCTGTCTCTGCAACCCCATGGACTATAGCCCACCAGGCTCCTCTGCCTATGGGGTTTTCCAGGCAAGAATATTGAAGCAGGTAGTCATTCCTTCTCCAGGGGATCTTCCAGACCCAGGGATGGAACCCACATCTTTTATGTCTCCTGCATTGGCAAGTAGGTTCTTTACCACTAGCACCACATATATATACTAAATATAAATGGGAAAGCACTTATTTTGATGGAATTCAATAATTAAATAATTGAAGTAATTGCGTTTTCCTAAAAGTGATTGGGTTGTTTTGTTACTTTGAGGAAGAATGATGCTTGAGATGAAAATATGATTACATTTTCATTATAGTAAAATAAAGAAAATCTGGGAAGCTCATAGGGATAGGCTACCCACTCCAATATTCTTGGGTTTCCCTGGTAGCTCAGATAGTAAAGAATCTGCCTGCAATGAGGGAGACCTGGGTTTGATCCTTGGGTTGGGAGGATTCCCTGGAGGAGAGCATGGCCATCCACTCCAGTATTCTTGCCTGGAGAATCCCCATGGACAGAGGATCCTGGTGGGCTACAGTCCAGGGAGTCGCAAAGAGTTGGAAACAACTGAGCGACAGAGCATAGCACAGCACATAGATTCATTCAGTAGTTATTAGAATGAATGTGATCATTTAAGCTAAGTGAATGTGAAGAGAAAAGCACATAGGCAAAAGCTCTGAATTACTTCTATAGAACATAAAAGTAAGCTTGGTATTTAAAATATTAAAGAGATTATGATGCTAATTGTGTTTCTCATTATTTGATTACATTAAATAGATTATAATAATGTAGTAGGCTAATACTTTTTCAGCTTTATATGTATATACTTTTAAATACTAGAGGTACATGGAATAAAGAGGTCTCAGAAATCAAAATGTAGGGGCTTTCCTGGTGGCTCAGTGGTAAAGAAACCACTTGCCAGTGCAGGAGAGAGGAGTTACTTCCTGATCCAGGAAGATCTACAGGCCTCAGGGCAATGAAGCCCATGTGCCACAACTATTGAGCCTGTGCTCTGGAGGCCGGGAGCCTCACCTCCTGAGCCTGCATGCTGCAACAGCTGAAGCTAGCCTGTCCCAGAGGCCATGCTCCACAACAAGAAAAGCCATGGCAGTGAGAAGCCCATGCACCTCAGCCAGAGAGCAGCCCCCTCTCTCTGCAACTAGAGAAAAGCCTGCATGGTAACAAAGACACAAGGCAGCCAAAAATAACTAACATTACTTTTTTTAAAGAAGTGAAAATGTGGATTGCTGAAATATATGGCAAAGGCTGAAAGATAAGGTTGAAAAAAAAATTTTCCCAGAATAAGAAACAAAGCAAAACAGAAAAATCCCAATCTTTAACATATATAAATCTTCTTCACCTACCTCTATTTTAACTTTGAGTATCAATTCTTTTTTTCTTTTCTTTCTTTCCTTTCCTCTCAACATATTGTTAAGGGACCAGACCGGAGCCATGATAGGCTCAACAGTCTACACTAGACCTAAGTTTCAGGTTCTTGTAAACTTGAGTCATAATTAAGAAACTCCACCCTGGTCTAAGAAACTCCACCCTGGAAAAGTCCCCCTAGCGCCAAACTCTAGCCAATCAGAACTGGGATTTTGATTTAAACCCAAGCCAACGAGATTTTGTGATTTGAAAATCCCACACACACATTCGGCTTAGCCAGTCATTACACGCCAGCTATGCTGTTGCAGAAACATGCAACCACCTGTATAAAACCAGCTGTAATTCAGGGCTCGGGGCTCTCATCAAGACTCCACTGCGCTGGATGAGACGGGAGCCTTAACTCAAGCTAGCAATAAAACCCCTTTATGCTTTTGCATTGCTGTGGACGTCTTATTCTCTCAGTTTTGGGGACTCAGACTTCGGGCATAACAATATTTGTTAGTCTTGTTTTCATAACTTTATTCCCCACTTGGTGCCTTGCTTTAGTTTTGTCTTCTGCTTTGTGCTTTAGATAGTTTTGTTCTTAACTGGTAAATATAATTTTTGATTTCTTTTGTTTGCCAGGTCAATCTACTGTAATTTATTTTTGTTGGACTGTTTTGACTTTGCTTATGGGTGTATATTTATATGTGTATATTCTATTATTTTAATTATTATTTGCCTGATTTTGTAACTGCCATTTGTCTGAGGTTCATCTTTGGTTCTTGTTTTGGGGTATTTGTTTTAATCTCACTTAATGCAATAACAAACCACTTTTGGAATCTTTGTTTCTGACCAGAGATCAAGCCCTGAACCTTTAGAGTGGGAGCACTGACTCCAAGACCCTAGACTATTGGAGAACTAACCCGCTGCTGCTGCTGCTGCTAAGTCACTTCAGTCGTGTCCGACTCTGTGTGACCCCATAGACGGCAGCCCACCAGGCTCCCCCATCCCTGGGATTCTCCAGGCAAGAATACTGGAGTGGGTTGCCANAATCATATGTAATATCTAATAACTGTGTGTTTAAGGAAGCTTTGCATTTCAGTTGTTTCTTTTGTAATATAGGCATACACAGCGTCTGTTTTGATGAGGAATTAAAACATATTACTGCAATGAAATCTTTAGAAGGAGAAGTTGTACCTTTTAAAAATAAAGTCCTTCTGTCCAATAATGTAGAGGTAAGTAATTCTTTTCAAATGTGAAAGTATAAAAAATTAACAGTATGAACTTTGTATCAAAAGTAATTTGGTCAATTTGTAGAGTATGTTGGTTAATTTAGGCCTTTTAGGAACCTTTCTCATATGTTAAAAATAATTTTTTTGTTAAGTTCACAGTGATTTAATATTAAGGAGACTATGAATTTTTAGTTTTTGGAATTGCAGCATGTAGCTTTGAAAAGAACTTTTGCTTTGAAGTTAGAAAGACTTGGATATTAATTGTAGCTCTACAACTTATTAGCTAAATAACTTTGAGTCTCAGTTTTCTTAACTATTAAATGAGAAGTCCTACTAGCTATTGCAAAGCCTTTCATTGAAACTTAAATGAGATAATTGGTGTTAGGTACACTATAGTGTGACTTCCCAGTGGCACCAGTGGTTAAGAACCCACTTGCCAATACACAAGACATGAGGGATATAAATTTGATCCCTGGGTCGGGAAGATCCCCTGGAGGAGGGCATGGCAATCTACTCCAGTATTGTTGCCTGGAGAATCCCATGGACAGAGGAGCCTGGCAGGCTACAGTCCATAGGGTTGCAGAGTCAGATACAACTGAAGCAACTCCGCACGCACACATACATGCACACTATAGTATTTGGAGTATAAGTTCTCAATAAGTCTTTGTTCTTTTTTTCTTCAGAATCTGAGTTGTATAAGATGATTTAAGTGAACAAGTAAACTTGAAACTAGTGCATTTATACTACAATTATTGATTAATTCGTTCTGTTGGATTAGAAGTGAACTGTCAAATGTCTATTACAGTTACACAGATAAAGCCAACAGCATTAGGATATATGCATCAAATAGTAATTTTTAAGTTCCAAAGTTATCTTCCAACTGCAAGTCAGGTCCATGCCTTATCATATATATATCTGTACAGTTTATAAAATGTCCATTCTTGGTTGGGCCTCTACATCTTATTGGATATGGAGTATATCAGTCAGGTGGCTGTAAGCATAGATTTGTTAGGTAGCTATCATGTTTGGTGAAGGGTTTTATTGTTTTTGCTGTTGTCTTCCTTTATTGTAATTTTATTAGGACTGGAGGAACACAGAGAAAAAGCTGTTAGCAGCTGGGGTAGCACAGAACTCTGGAAGCTCCTGTGATGGTAGCAGAGTAGGTGTTTGCAGCCTCTCACTGAAAGCTCTTACTCTTTAGCTGCAGTGGCTTTTGAACTGGGCAAAAGCTTGTGCTCTTTTTAATACTGGAAAACACTCTAAAAATAAACAGTAGAAAGCTAGATCTTAGAGTTAAAATAGGTAATGATGAAGAGCTATTGAAGCTTGCAGTTTTGTCCTTATATTTTGTTGAGAATGATGCAGTTTTTAAAAGTTAAGTAGTGATTCTTAAATATTCATTGCTCTTTTGGTCAATTATCATTCTTATTTTGACTTTAGTTAATTTTTATTCTTTTATCTATAATCAAATAATTGAAAAACTGTTTTGACTTTGAAACAATTGATTTTGTTTGAAGAGGGAGCTTAACTCCTTAAATATAAACCTTAACAAAGCAATCTCTTTTTATGGTTACAGTTTTCTAAATATGAGCTCATCAGGTTAGCATGAGCCAGGGGACTTAGCCAGTTAGTGTGGCTCTAATTTTCTGGCCCAGCTGTCTAGTTTGGTTTGTCATAATGACGAAATGAATGAGTTACTTTTTAAGTGTTCATATTTTTTTGGTTTGTATGGATGATGATAGTGATCACTAACTACAGATTTTTGAGTTTCACCCTTAGCATTATCCTGAGGTGAAAAAAATAGTTATTTTCAATTTATTTAAATAATTTATTTAAAAAATATATGCCATTTAGCACATTTTTGGAATGTGAGAGTCAGTAAGAAATTATAACCTTCATGAAATAGAAAATAGAGTCATTAGGTTATATTTTTGTTTTATGACTGGTGTAATAAGAAATACATTTTCTAATCTTATTTTCAGACTTGGTTAAATGATTTATCCTTGGAAATGAAGCAAACTTTGAAAGAGTTGTTGATAGAATGTGTTACTGTTGGTCGAAGTTCTCAAGGTGCAATTGACCCATCCTTTTTCCCTTCACAGGTAAGGGAATATCTTCAATAGAAGTAGGCATGGTATCATTGGGAGAGCCCTGATCTAGAGGTCAGGAGGCTTAAACAACTGGGATCTTTGTTGTCCCTTTATCTAGCAGTGAACATTTGACAAATTGCTTACCTTCCTCAGTCCCTCAACTGTAAAATGTGAGGTAGGAACTGCACGATAGTGAAATTCCCTTCCAGCTCCATTAGTTTGCTATAATATGGGTGCTTTCAAAGCAGAAACCTGTTGACATTGCAGCTATCAAGCCAGTGGGGGGTAGAACTGGGAGGCAGAATCGGTGATGTAGTACTTTCCTGATTCTAGATGCTTAGTCTTTCACTGATGAAGAATCACGGCTCTATAACTTTGTCTCTCACCCTTCCCATGAACTCATATAGGAGGTTGGAGCTGGCACGTTTAGCAGAGTGTTAGTGTAGGTCTCAAGACAGGAATACTGAAGTGGTTTGCCATTCTCTTTTCCAGTTGACCACATTTTGTCAGAACTCACCACCATGACCCATCTGTCTTGGGTGGCCCCACACAGCATGGCTCATAGTTTCACTGAAGACAAGGCTGTGGTCCATGTGATTAGATTTGTTAGTTTTCTTGATGGTGGTTTTCAGTCTGTCTGGCCTACATGGAGAAGGATAAGAGGCTTATGAAAGCTTCCTGATGGGAGAGACTGACTGAGGGAAAAACTGGGTCTTGTTCTGTGGGCGGGGCCATGCTCAATAAATCTTTAATCCAATTTTCTGTTGATGGGTGGGGCTGTGTTCCCTCCCTGCTATTACCTGGGGCCAAACTATGGTGGAGGTAAGAAGATAATGGTAACCTCAAATGCTTTTGAACTGTGGTGGTGTTGGAGAAGACTCTTGAGAGTCCCTTGGACTGCAAGGAGATCCAACCAGTCCATCCTAAAGGAAATCAGTCCTGAATGTTCATTGAAAGGACTGATGTTGAAGCGGAAACTCCAATACTTTGGCCACCTGGTGCAAAGAACTGACTCATTGGAAAAGACCCTGATGCTGGGAAAGACTGAAGGCAGAAGGAGAAGGGGACGGCAGAGGATGAGATGGTTGGATGGCATCACTGACTCAATGAACGTGATTTTGATTAAACTCTGGGAGCTGGTGATGGACAGGGAGGCCTGGCATGCTGCAGTCCATGGGGTCACAAAGAGTCGGACACAACTGAGCGACTGAACTGAACTGAAGTCTAGGTCTGAAGCAATCGTAGCCCTGAACTAGAACTTTGACAGCAAAGAAGAGAGCTAGGTTGCAAGGTTGATATAGATATTGCTGCAGGTCAGTGTTTATAGCAACTTATTTCTGAAACACTGGATGTTGGATATGTATCACAAAACTTGTTCTCACAAAACTTGTTCTGAGCCATATTAAAGTATAGCACTAGGACTTGGATTAGATATCTTGCCTTGTTCAGGATTAGTTTTATTACTGGTTGAGACTATCAAATATACAGGTAGGATATCAGGAACTTTAGTTCTTAGGGACTATGAAAGGCAGGCATTGAGATAATCTGTGATTTCTCACAGGAAAATCTACCTGTTTTTTTGTTTTTCAAATTAAAATCTTTAGCAGCTATTGGAATAGGTTTTTATGTTGGTTCTTCTAAAGCATGAGAAGATAGGAAACTTGCAACATTTTAGACTGTTAGCTATTTTACCATTCATATCAGTTGTAACTTTTAGCAGTTTAAGTCAAGCTAAAATATGTTTTAAAAAAATCTTAAGTTCTTAGAGAATAATAAAAATAATCGTTGATGAGTAAAACAATGCCATTGCAAAGCCAAAATTAAAGTGTTTTATTACCTCTGGAAATCTTTCCTAGTATTCTGTCAATTTCCAGGTAGGATTTAAATATGGATGTTGGATATGTATCACAAAACTTGTTCTCACAAAACTTGTTCTGAGCCATATTAAAGTATAGCATTAGGACTTGGATTAAATATCTTGCCTTGTTCAGGATTAGTTTTATTACTGGTTGAGACTAACAAATATACAGGTAGGATATCAGGAACTTTAGTTCTTAGGGACTATGAAAGGCAGACATTGAGATAATCTGTGATTTCTCACAGGAAAATCTACCTATTTTTTTTGTTTTTAAAATTAAAACATTTAGCAGCTATTGGAACAGGTTTTTATGTTGGTTCTTTTAAAGCATGAGAAGTTAGATACGAAACTTGCAACATTTTAGACTGTTAGCTATTTTACCATTCCTATCAGTTGCAACTTTTAGCAGTTTAAGTCAAGCTAAAATATGTTTTAAAAAAATCTTAAGTTCTTAGAGAAAAATAAAAATAATCATTGATGAATAAAACAATGCCATTGCAAAGCCAGAATTAAAGTGTTTTATTACCTCTGGAAATCTTTCCTAGTATTCTGTCAATTTCCAGGTAGGATTTAAATATCCAGTACTTTGGCCACCTCATGTGAAGAGCTGACTCATTGGAAAAGACTCTGATGCTGGGAGGGTTTGAGGGCAGGATGAAAAGGGGATGACAGAGGATGAGATGGCTGGATGTCATCACCGGCTTGATGGACGTGGTTCTGAGTGAACTCTGGGAGTTGTTGATGGACGGGAGGCCTGGCTTGCTGTGATTCATGGGTTTGCAAAGAGTTGGACATGACTGACTGAACTGAACCGAACTGAAATAGCTGATTATCTCTGTAAAAATGTGAACTACTAAACTGTATCTAGAAATAATTCTAGTTTACTAGCAGTTAATGTTAAGAAAAAATTATCTCAAGAGACCATATATAAATGGATTGAATTAGTATAATTGGCTACATGAATATCTGGTTACTGTGTGCTGTTTAGTCAGTTCTCTAAAGACATCTTTGTGAGGACCTGAAATAAGGTGGGGAAAGCACTTTCTGGTCTGGGAAGGAGGCCGCATAATAAAGTGGAAAGAATCTGACTTACCTTGGTTCACATTCTATCTTTGGAGTGATTCTTTTGGCCACTTAGTTAAGAGGGTGTAATAACACCTCCATGGCAACTCATTTTGAAAGTTAGATTTTATTAGTGGAGCAGCACCCTTAGTGACCATTATATTTTAGGCAATTAAAATCTTAGTGTCTGTTCAGGTATCTGAATGGTAATGTGACATGAGAATTAGTCAAGGCTAATGTCTTGAGTATCATTTCTGTTAGTCTCTCATAGAAATTGTATAGCAGACTGTTAAAAATAGAGATATTGATGTACACTTATTTATAATGGCAACCTACTCCAGTATTCTTGCTTAGAGAATCCCATTGACTGAGGAGCTTGGTGGGCTGCAGTCCATGGGGTCACAAAGAATCAGACACGACTGAGTGCCTTTACTTACTTACTTATTTATAACACAGAAATTCAGTAGTACTGCCTGAATGAAAATCCACATATATACATATTAGTTTCGAGGTGGCATGTGAACATTTTCATATGAAAATTAAAGAGCAAAGTCTTTTCTTACAAAGCAAATTTGGATTTGTTTAAATACTTTCCAGTCCAGTTCAGTCACTCAGTCATGTCTGACTCTGCGACCCCTTGATGTGCAGCACGCCAGGCTTCCCTGTCCATCACCAGCTCTCAGAGCTTACTCAAACTCCTGACCATCGAGTTGGTGATGCCAACCAACCATCTCATCCTCTGTCATCCCTTTTTCCTTCTCTTTCAATCTTTCGCAGCATCAGGGTCTTTTCCAGTGAGTCAGTTCTTCACATCAGGTGGCCAAAGTAAATGCTTTACCATATACTTGATTAATTAAATGTTTTACCATATACTTGATTAAAGAAGCTGGTGAGTTTTGTACTACAAAGTATGAGAGATGACTTTGTCATGGAAAGTTACTAATTGATTTTCTTTTTTGTTAAAGAACTTGATGTGGTACTTAATGTTCTGACTTAGAGCAAACAACCCCTTAGCCTGCTATATTGTTTTACAATGTCTATATAGATAATGAGTTCGTCTGAGAAATAGAGGCATTTAATGATATTTTCTGGATGCTAAAAGATAAATATAAGAAAAAGACAATCTGTTTGGTAGTAATTGGTCAGTAGGTTTAGTGCTTTATATGATGATGGATGGTTCATGTCTTAAGTTTAAAGGAGGGTCCTTTTCCATCTAAGAACTGTTTCAAAGTATTTTAAAATATGTTTTTAAAATCTGGTATTTAAATGTACCGCTTGCTTTATCAGTAACCTTGCTATATAGATTATATTACAGAAATCCTCTCAAACAGCATTAATATTTCATGTTTTATGTGAACATGAAGATGATCTATATTTAGTCTCTATTTATGGGGATTAGATTGAACGATTAATACAAATCTTGCTTTAAGATAAAATTGATATTTTGAAATTGTAGACTTCAGTGGTATACTGAGAGATTATTTTTGAATGCTACAAGATTACTCTTTTTATTAAATATTCTGATATTTTTGCTGGTTAACAGAAGCCATTTATGAAGAGAGTCATGGGAAGAAAGTACAAAGGCACTTAGGTTATAATAAGCTTAGTGGGTTCAAAGGCCCAAAAATAGGCCTATAGAAGAATAGTGAGAGATGATTTTTGAGAAGTAGGCTTCAGTTGCATCACACAATGCTTTTCCTACAAATGTATTACTCTATTAATATTTGAGGTGCCAGTAAGACATTCACGTAGAGAGATCCAATATGTAATTGGAAATTTGGAAAGAGGTATCTTTCCTTACATTTATAAAATATTTCTAAATAATAGGCCTATAGAAGAATAGTGAGAGATGATTTTTGAGAAGTAGGCTTCAGTTGCATCACACAATGCTTTTCCTACAAATGTATTACTCTATTAATATTTGAGGTGCCAGTAAGACATTCACGTAGAGAGATCCAATATGTAATTGGAAATTTGGAAAGAGGTATCTTTCCTTACATTTATAAAATATTTCTAAATAAATTCACCTTTTAAAAATAATTTTTCTCTTTATTCATTAGATATTATGCTTGGCAGAACAGATTAAATTCACTGAAGATGTAGAAAATGCTATCAAAGATCATAGTCTTCATCAGATTGAAACACAGCTGGTAAATAAGTTAGAGCACTATACTAACATTGATACAAGTTCTGAGGATCCAGGGAATACTGGTATGGAAAAATGTTCCATTTTTTGCTGACTTTTGTTATTTGAACATTTCTTTTAGTATTCTCTCTTAATTTATCTGTTGTGCTTTTGTTTGTCAATCAATCAATAAGCTGTCTATTTTGGAGGTTAATTTAGGAATTATAATAGATATACTTAACTTTTATATTGTACTTGGAATCAATAATTTATTATTTTTAGTGGAATGTAGAAACCTTACCATTGTATAGATTTCTTTATCCTCCCCCTTTTATGCTTTCAACGTGTATATTTACCTTTATCTATATATTATATATTAGATATATATTTATCTGTGTGTATATATATATATAGATATTTATCTATATACATTGAAAACTCCATGAGAGTCTAACTTTTCGTTTAACCATCACCTGTATTTCAGAGGACCTGAGAATAGTTTATTGTATTTAAATGCTTACCATTTCTGTTGCCCATCCTTCATCTTGGTTTCTTCCGGTGTCATTATCTTTGTTTGAAGAATTTAGTGTTTCTTTTAGAGCATGTTTGCTGAATATGAGTCTTACAGATTTCCTTCACTTGAGAATATTTTCGTTTCACCTTTATTATCTCTTCTGATGTGAGTTGGGTTTTTTTTGGTTCTTTTCATTTTGAATGATTTCAGATTGTATCCGGGACATTTTGAATATTGTGTTACAATAATCTAAGTCTTATTTAAATTTTCCGGATAGTGTTGATATTTTTCTGTGAGCAAGCGCTCTCGTCAGGTTCAGCCCCAAGTTCCAGTCAGCCTTCTGTGGGCTGTTCTGTCTGTCCTGTCTGTGCCGTGTTCCTCAGCTCCTCGGACCTTTCCCACATGTGTGCCGCCTAGTGGCCAGTCATTAAAGTCCGATTTAATCTGCACCTCGGGCTGGGTTCAGTTCTCGCCTGAAGTTTCCGGGACGTCTGCCCAGGCTCCTCCCGCTCCGGGAACTCCCCCGGGTTCCGTGGTTCCCTCGGGCTACCCTTTTGACTTCCGGTCAGAGAGCAGGGCCTCCATGTGCCCTCCCACACGCTTCCTGTGACTGGGCCCGTGTCTTGAGCCAGCTGATGGCGAGAAGAGAGAAAAGAGCAGTTTGGGTTTGTCTCCCTTTCTTGGGGTCATGGCTCCTCTAATTTGAGAGGGCGGTTCTCTTCCTTCAGAGTTTTAGGCATTTCTGGGATTCCCCTGCCAGTGCTGTGGCTATGGGGAGATTCCATTTTTGCTTTTCAACTCGGAGGTAGAGGCCTTGTCCTTGAACTCTCTCTGGTCACACCACTATGGTTTCTGGCAACACTGAGTCCAGGTCCATGCATATAAGAGAGGAAAAAGGTAAACTTACCACTGGTTTGGTTGTACTTCTGATTCTGTCCTTCCCCAATTTGCCTGATACTCTTTACTTTTGCAGAGTCCTAAATAACTGTTTAATGCAGGTTGTCTGTGTTTTATACCTGCATTCAGAGGGAGAGCCAGGCTGAGTGTCCTTATTCCCTTGCAGTAGGACCCAGAACCCCTGTTTCATTGAATTTTTATACCTTAGTTTTTACACTCACAGTTCTTATTGGTGCATTTGACATTCTTTTGAGTTGCATGATGTATGTTACTGTACTGTTAAGATGGGTTATGAAATTAAATGCATTAAGGAATCATATCTTTATATATAAATTTGCTAAGGAATCATTCATATATATACATATAAAATGTTAAAGTACATAAATCACAGGCTAACATTTTCTCCAATTATTTTAATTGTATACAGAATCTGGCATTCTGGAGCTTAAACTTAAAGCACTTATTCTTGATATTATTCATAATATTGATGTGGTGAAGCAGTTAAACCAAGTGCAAATTCATACAACTGAAGACTGGGCTTGGAAAAAACAAGTTAGATTCTATATGAAAAGTGATCACACATGTTATGTTCAAATGGTGGACTCTGAACTTCAGTATACTTATGAATACCAGGTATGCCTTGTGGCAGAAATGTTTACTTTGTCCAGTTAGAACTTATTTACTTTAAAGGAAATTTGCTATTGAATGAGAGTTATTTTAATTTTAGTTGTAACTTTTAAGAGTTTTGTTTGTGTTATTGTCTTCTATTTCATCATAATTAGAAAGATGCTATATTGGAAAAATTCTGTTTACAAAAAAGTTAAAATAATAGCAGTGTTGTGCTGAATTCTTTAAATGTGCTATTTCTTGAAGTAGTATTTATTTATGTAGACTGAAATATATCTCTGATCCAAAGAGAAGTGAATATTAGGCAACCTCAGTAGAAACAATTTGGTTTGTGTCTCCTTTTACAAGGCCAAAATTAGTTAATATGTTAAAGTATGTTTGTTAAATATCTTCAGTTTGCAAGGTAAAAGAATTTTAAAGCAAATAATGTAATCTATTCTCAAAAAATCCATCTGTATGCTCTTTGCCTTTTTCCATCATAGTGAATCAGTAATCAGGATGTATTTGACATTTATGTTAATAAGCATGTCAGGAGAGTTGCCTGCTGGCTCTTTCAAAAAGGAAATGAATTTTGAGACCCAAATCTGTCCGCTTAAATTGAGGAAAAAACTGTAAAAAATGCAATTTGAATCTGTTTTTTGAGAATTATTTGGTAATTTAAGATTATTAATTTCATAAGGAATTTTCCAAATTAATTATACTTTGAGGTTTCCAAAATAGTTCTGATTTGTGAAGATGGTAAAATTTAAGGAATTTTAAAATACAAAATAGAATGATTATTGTATGCAATTGTATTGAGTTGTATTGGAAAGTGTGTAATCGTATACAGTTTTTGAATTGATCTGTCTTCGAGGTGTATATTTGTGACATTATCAAGAACTTGATTGCGGGATATATACATATGTGTGTATGTATATATGTGTGTGTGTGTATATATGTGTGTGTGTGTATATATGTGTGTGTGTTTGTGTGTGTATATATATATATATATATGGCTGAGTCCCTTCACTGTTCACCTGAAACTGTCACAACATTGTTAATTGGCTATATACCCCAATACAAAATTTTTTGATGTTAAAAAGCAAAAAAGAACTTGAGAGACTATATGGAAAACCTAACAGTTTATCAATTGAGGACAGAATAAAATGCATGCTTGAGAAATAACTAAGTTTAATTCCATTTTGTGCTTTAGAAAGTTTCTTTACTAAAGTGTTTGTTTAACTTTAAACTTTTGTTGCCTTCAGACTTTTTAACTAGAATCTCTCACTATATGATATTTGTAATGTTGAATAGAATATGAATGTTTGAAATTTATATTTCTCATATAGGGTAATGCTCCCAAGCTGGTTTACACTCCTCTGACAGACAAGTGCTACCTAACTCTCACTCAAGCCATGAAGATGGGACTTGGAGGAAATCCTTATGGTCCAGCTGGAACTGGAAAAACTGAATCAGTAAAGGCTTTAGGTGGACTTCTTGGAAGACAAGTTTTAGTTTTCAATTGTGATGAGGTAGAATAAATAATTATCAAACTATGTAATAGTGTCTTAGATGTTTGAAATAGTTTTTACATATTTATATATGTAAATTTTAAATGCTAAATTTTAAATCACTCTACTTCTGAAAATGAAATTTGTTTTGAGAAGTAAAATGGAGAGAGGTTGCATATAGTCTAAAAACTTTTCTAAAGATAACTATTATAAGAATAATTTTAAATATTGAATGATGATTTATGTTAGAGTGTAGAAAAACACTTTTTGTAAGGAGAATAGTGACGATAGGAGGAGAGAATCTTAAATTCATTAAAAATACCATTTTCAGAGCATTATGTATAGGATTTATATTTTGACTTAAAGAATAACTAAAACAAAGTCTTTAGTTCTTGTGCTTTTCAGAATGCTTTCACATGAATTATTTTGTTTATTCCTTGAAACCACCCTAGTTTTTAAAAGAATAGCTATTTATTAATAAAGAACCAAAGGGCATAGATGGGTGAAATGATTATCTTCTCACTAAATGATATAAAGTGTTAGATTATTATTAGAGTTTTTAATTATGTTTAATGAATATAATTTTAATTTTTATTTTTAAGGGCATCGATGTGAAGTCAATGGGACGAATATTTGTTGGCTTGGTAAAGTGTGGGGCCTGGGGTTGTTTTGATGAATTCAATAGACTGGAAGAATCTGTACTGTCTGCAGTTTCTATGCAAATCCAGACAATTCAAGATGCTTTGAAGAATCATAGATCTGTGTGTGAGCTGCTTGGCAAGGAGGTATAGCTACATAGGAAATTTAAAGAATTAAAATATTTTATAAGACTTTGTGTTACCCATACTCAGGCAAATAGTCTATCTTTATTGCTTCTGGCACCCTTGTTTCTAATTGGTGACCAGTGTGTTAAACCCTTTTACCTGTGAATTGTCTCTGAATTTCTCACTTTTTTGGGTCCCATTTCCACTATTCATTTTCAAACTTTCAGTATTGAATAATCCAGTTATAATAATATTTGCCAACATTTATCAAACACTCTATGCTGGCACCGTGCTTAATGCTTTTATATTTTGGTTTACTTATTACCACAGTTCTTTGAGTTAGGTACTGTTATATTTTTTTCACTTTATGGATGAGGAAACTACAGCTTGGTAAGTTAGCATAAGTAGTGGTGCTGGAAATTGAACTCAGGTGTGTCTAACTCTGAAATTCATGTTTTTAATCACTGTTCTATATGAATCTTAGTAAACATTTAGCTATTCTGCTGCTGCTTACTTCTCCACATAGGAAATATACACTCATGTCATTAGAATGTAAACTTATTTGTATATAAAATATAGATTTCTCTCTATACATGTAATGGTGAATACACTGGAAGTGGAAAGAGCTGTGAAATTATCCTCTTCTCCATAATGACATTTTCACAATACAAGTTTTTCAGGGTAGGCTAAGTAAAACCAATTCTAAATTTCTTGTAACTTCTGAGTTTACCTGAGTAAAACTTAAATGTTTAAACTCTTTCTTCACAAAGAAATGAGAAACTATTAAGTTTTTACCTTTTACCATCAAAATTTATTTTTTCCCTTGTTCATTTCTGTCATTTCCTCCTCTTAGAAAGAAAAATTGTCCTTTTTGCCAACCCAAGCTAAATTTTCTGTCTATACTTTGGGATCTGCTTCCCAGGGACTTTCTCTTCAGGGTTATTCCTGTCCTCCTTCTTCCCATTTCTCATTGGCTTTTAAACATAATCACATAATTTTCCTTCTAAATAATGTACAATATTATATATACTAATACTGTAGTATAATATTTAGTATAATTAAAACATAAGCAAAGTGAAAGTGAAATTGCTCAGTCTTGTCCGACTCTCTGTGCGACCCCGTGGACTGTAGCCTACCAGTCTCCTCAGTCTATGGAATTTTGCAGGCAAGAATACTGGAGTGGGTTGCCATTTCCTTCTCCAGGGGATCTTCCTGACCCAGGGATCGAACCCGGCTCTCCTGCATTGCAGGCAGATGCTTTACCATCTGAGCCACCAGGGAAGCCCAAAGCATAAGCAAACCTTCCCTTAATTCATCTTTTCTTCCACCATTCTCTTTNTGGAGTGGGTTGCCATTTCCTTCTCCAGGGGATCTTCCTGACCCAGGGATCGAACCCGGCTCTCCTGCATTGCAGGCAGATGCTTTACCATCTGAGCCACCAGGGAAGCCCAAAGCATAAGCAAACCTTCCCTTAATTCATCTTTTCTTCCACCATTCTCTTTTTCTTTTCTTTCCTTTATAGCCAGATTTTTTTACTCTAGGTATTTCTGCTTCATTGTTGTTCATTCATTGTTTACACATGATAATTCTAATTTTCTATTCTTACTGCTTTGTTGAAAATACTCCCACTAGGTACTCTCAAGATATTTTACTCTTCACTGTCATAGCATTTATTAACTATAATTGCTTGACTGTAGTAGTCAATAGACTATAAATTCCAAAAGAGCATGAACTATTACTGACTTTAATTCAAAGTTGTGTTGTCTCCGTATGCTTAAGAAAGCACCTAACACAAGGAAGGCTTTTAATAAACATAATAATGAATAAATGGACAGTCAAGCTGGTTACCATCACTGAAACTTTCAGCCTCAAAAAACTGAGTATAAAGAATCTCTAAAAAGTAGTATAGTTCCTAAGGAGTTTATTACATGTTGAGTAGATGTTTAGCACCCTAGTGGTTACTTTTTGCTAAGGTATAAGATGTGTGTGTAGAGATCTGTCACAATAAAACTTCTATTGGTAATATATTTTATAGTTACAGTTTCAAATACTTAATGCCTATGTTTTAAATTAATATTTCAGGTGGAAATAAATTCTAATTCTGGAATCTTTATCACTATGAATCCTGCTGGAAAAGGCTATGGTGGAAGACAAAAACTGCCTGATAATCTTAAACAACTTTTTAGGCCAGTAGCCATGTCTCATCCAGACAATGAGCTTATTGCAGAAGTTATTCTCTATTCAGAAGGCTTTAAAGATGCTAAAGTGTTGGGCAGAAAATTGGTAGCTATTTTCAATCTATCCAGGTGAGTTTTCTTCTTTTAAATTTTGAAATACTTTGTGTCTCCAATGATTGGTCATGGTTATTAATGACCATTTTCCACTTTTGTCTAATTATATTGTACCTCAGGTATAGATAGGACAGATTTTAGTTTGAATAACAAAAATGTCTGGCTCAGAAGTACTTGTTTTTAAATACTATTGATTTAATTTCACTGTTTTTTTCCTGTAAAACATATTTAATGGAGTACTCTAGCTAAATGATATTTATTAGACTAAACTAAGTTTCTGATTTACTAAATAATTTTCTGATTTCTATGTGTTAGTAGTTATATTCTGTATCTTTTAGTATGATAATTAAATGAATTTCTTACAGCTGTTTGATGCTTTATGATTTCCATGTCTTTACTTAAGGGAACTTTTGACACCTCAGCAACATTATGATTGGGGTTTGAGAGCTTTGAAAACAGTTCTGAGAGGAAGTGGAAATCTTCTTAGACAGCTGAAGAAAACTAGTGTTAAACAAAATGGTATGATTCATTATTTCAATTATAATCTCACTTTTTAAAATAAGTTTTAATTTAGTATAGTTTTAGATTTATATAAAAGGTATACATAAATATAGAGGGCTTCTGAATGTTATGCCCCTCCAGTTTCTTCTATGTTAACATATTAGTATGATACATTTATTAATTCTAATGGACCAATGTTGATTCATTATTTTTTATTAAAGTCCATAATTTATCCAGATTGTTCATGATTTTTACTTAATGCCCCATCATAACTTTTAAACATGCATTAAATATTAAACATTTGCAGTATAGAGGAATAGTCTAGTCCACTTGTTCTCAATCCTTAATGTGAATTAGAATCACCTAGAGGCTTGTCAGGACACAGATTTTTAGATCCTACCCTCAAAGTTCCTGATGTGGTAGGTCTGGAATAGTGTCTGAAAATTTATATAGTCTTAAAATAGCAACAGAAACCTTAGAAAAACATGGAGATTTTCTCTTTCAAGGAGATAGTATACCAAAGAAAATTATTCTTTTAAAGAGATATTTTAAGATTTCAAAAAAAATGCTTTTTAACCTAAGAATAATTTTAGATTTATTAAAGTTGCAAAGTTGGCATTTCCATTGTTTCATCTTATTTGTTGTTGTTTAGCTGCAAAATCATGTCTGATTTTTTTTATGACCCTGTGGACTGTAGCTCACCAGGCTCCTTTGTCCATGGAATTTTCCAGGCAAGAATACCGGAGTGGGCTATTTCCCTCTTCAGGGGATCTTCCCGACCCAGGGATTGAACCTGTGTCTCCTGCACTGGCAGGTGGATTACAGGCAGATCTTTACCACTGAGCTATCAGGGGTGCCCCCTTTACTGTGATACTTTTGTCAAAACTGAGAAACTAAGGCTGATACATGAGTATTAACTAAAGTCCAGACTTCATTTGAATTTCACCTGTTTTATCACTGCCGTCCTCTTTCTGTTCCAAGATTGACTCTAGGGTGCCGTGTTGCGTTAAGTTTCCATATCTCCTTGGTGTTCTCTGCTCTGTGTTTGTTTTTATTAATTAAAGTCTGGGTACCCTGGAATTCAGATTTTATGGAAAAGTGTTCATAACTTAGTAATGCTTGTTTTTCAGCTGTTAAAAGATAGTTGAGTAAGCTTGCTAATTAACATAATAGCATATGCCATAAATGTTACTAAATTCTAGTATGTAAGTAACTTACTAATAGTGCATATCAAGGCACTTAAAAACTTTACAGTCATTAGATTCATAACTAGTTTTAAAATGAAACTTTTTTTCTAGTTAATGAAAGTCACATTGTGGTACAAGCACTGAGACTTAATACAATGTCAAAGTTTACCTTTGCTGATTGCACTCGGTTTGATGCACTGATTAAAGATGTGTTTCCTGGAATTGACTTTAAAGAAGTAGAATATGATGAACTGAGTGCTGCACTGAAGCAAGTCTTTGAGGAGGCCAATTATGAAATCATATCCAATCAGGTAACTGTCAAGAATACTTCATAATATATTGATCCTTTCTCCTGGTTAATTTTTATTAACTATCTTTATCCTTTATTTTTCAGCTTGTCTTTCATCTTTCAGTTTAAATCTTACTCACTCTTTGAAGCCTTCCCTAATTTTCGAATCTAAATTAGATCCCCTAGCCGTGTGCTTTCTTTACCTTTATAGTATATACATCTTAATGTTCAATTGGATGATTAACATTGATTCTCTCCCACCAGATAGTTGTCTCCACAAAAAGTGGGATCCATGTCTATTTTACTATTTTATTCCTAGTGCCTATAATGAAGTCTGGCACTAATATCAATAGATCTATCATATGTATTTTTGATAGTTGATTATGTATGATTTAAACTTTGACAGTATCTTAGGAGAACTTCACTTTAGTAAGTCTTTTTATGAAGCAAAAATGAATGTTCAAAATGAATACCTTTTCCTCAGAATTTTTTTTTTTTGGAGAGAGACAGGTTATAAATGAATGAATCAACTGGCAAAGTGAATAAAATATTGAATATATTTTGTTTGAATGAATAAATGAGGGAAGACAACAGTGAATATTTGATAACTTGCTTCTTTTAAAGAAATATGAAATTAAAGATCACATTGTGTGTTCAGATTTATTTCATGATTCTTTTATTTAAGAAATAAAAGGTTTAATTTATATGTTTGAAATAGAACAACTGTTACAGATTGAATGTGAAATTGTGTATGATTATACATGGTAAATCATATATGAACATATTTCTTTTCTACTAGATCAAGAAGGCTTTAGAATTATATGAACAGTTACGCCAGAGGATGGGAGTTGTTATTGTTGGCCCAAGTGGTGCTGGAAAATCTACTCTTTGGAGAATGTTAAGGGCAGCACTTTGTAAAACTGGCAAAGTGGTAAAACAGTATACCATGAATCCCAAAGCTATGCCTAGACATCAGTTACTAGGCCGTATTGACATGGATACAAGGGAATGGTCTGATGGTGTTTTGACAAATAGTGCTCGTCAAGTAGTTCGAGAACCTCAAGGTTGGTCTCTGTTGTGTGACTCATTGATTTACTTTAGAGGATGTTAGAACTTGTCTGTAATTCTGTCTTTTTTGAGTCTTACACATGACCATAACCTGCTGTATCATGATCTACATTGATATTTCACTTTGGAGTAAAAGACATTGTTTTTATCTCTACTCTATAGCAAAACTTTTATTATAATAGAAACTTCCAAGTAATCTGGGTAAATTGTAGTTCATAACTAGATTAATCTGTTGAATAAATATAACATCTTTGCTTAATTGATATTGTAATGCCTCATAAATAAGCAAATTGACAAATTTTTATTTGGGATTAAAATTTGTATGTGCACTGAGGAAACCAGAATAGAAAGAGACACATGTACCCCAGTGTTCATCGCAGCACTGTTTATAATAGCCAGGACATGGAAACAACCTAGATGTCCATCAGCAGATGAATGGATAAGAAAGCTGTGGTACATATACACAATGGAGTATTACTCAGCCATTAAAAAGAATACATTTGAATCAGTTCTAATAAGATGGATGAAACTGGAACCGATTATACAGAGTGAAGTAAGCCAGAAAGAAAAACACCAATA
>SJYX01003212.1:219617-244902 GCA_006410675.1 Oreotragus oreotragus
GGTGTTGGAGAAGACTCTTGAGAGTCCCTTGGACTGCAAGAAGACCCAACCAGTGCATCCTAACGGAGATCAGTCCTGGGTGTTCACTGGAAGGACTGATGTTGAAGCTGAAACTCCAATACTTTGGCCACCTGATGCGAAGAGCCGACTCATTTGAAAAGACCCTGATGCTGGAAAAGTTTGAGGGGAGGAGGAGAAGGGGACGACAGAGGATGAGATGGCTGGATGGCATCACCGACTCAGTGGACATGGGTTTGGGTGAACTCTGGGAGTTAGTGATGGACAGGGAGGCCTGGCGTGCTTGTGGTTCATGGGTTCACAAAGAGCTGGACATAACTGAGCGACTAAACTGAACTGAAGGTCTTGCAAACCATGTTTTCTTTTATTGAGATTTCAGTTCTGTATGTTCATTAAATAGAGCCTTCAGTTCAGTTTAATTCAGTTCAGTCACTTAGCCTTTATACCATGGAGTATATCATTGGGTCTTTGTGCAGCTGAGCCAGGATTGCCTATGGGTTCTCCACACATTTGTAGTATAAATTCACGTGAAAAACTTCAACTTCTTCAACTCTTTGTTTATATTTGCCTTCAGAAATATAAAATAATAGAAAATTGCTTCTAAAGAATGATAAATTTTTTTTTATTCTTTATTTTAAAATATTGTCCTTAGGTTTATTTTGCTCTCTCTGATTTTTGTTTGAAAATAGATGTTAGCTCATGGATAATCTGTGATGGTGATATTGATCCTGAATGGATAGAATCTCTGAATTCTGTTCTGGATGATAATCGACTACTCACTATGCCCAGTGGAGAAAGGATTCAGTTTGGACAAAATGTTAACTTCATATTTGAAACTCACAATTTAAGTTGTGCCTCACCAGCTACAATATCTAGAATGGGAATGATCTTTCTTAGGTAAGTGCATTTGTATACATTGTGTTAGAATATTTTGAATTATTATTTTGGTTTCATAGCTAAGTGACATAAGGGATACATGAGTAATATGTGAATATTTGTTTTTTTTCATTGTTTATTAACTTCTTTGTTACGTTTTTATTCATTCAGAGTTCCTGTTTATTTAGTTGAATTATTTCAGCAGTATAGTGGTATCACAGGAGAAGGACATGGCAACACACTCCAGTATTCTTGCCTAGAGAATCCTATGGACAGAGGAGCTTGGTGGGCTGCTGTCCATAGGATTGCACAGAGTTGGACACGACTGAAGCCACTTAGCATGCATGCATGCATGCATTGGAGAAGGAAATGGCAACCCACTCCAGTGTTCTTGCCTGGAGAATCCCAGGGATGGAGGAGCCTCATGGGCTGCTGTCTCTGGGTTCACACAAGGTTGGACACGACTGAAGCGACTTAGCAGCAGCAACAGTAATGGTATCACAATTACTAAATAATTANATGGCAACCCACTCCAGTGTTCTTGCCTGGAGAATCCCAGGGATGGAGGAGCCTCATGGGCTGCTGTCTCTGGGTTCACACAAGGTTGGACACGACTGAAGCGACTTAGCAGCAGCAACAGTAATGGTATCACAATTACTAAATAATTATTTTTTGTTTGTATAAATGAAACAGCAAGTATTAATATTTGTTTTTTCTTTTTTCTATAACTTTTCTTTAAATATTATGAATGAGTTCAGAGAAGTGAACATACTACTTATGAACTGGAGGCTAATAATTTAAAGCTGAAGGCAATGGCACACCACTCCAGTACTCTGGAAAATCTCATGGACGGAGGAACCTGGTGGGCTACAGTCTGTGGTTTGCAAGAGCCAGACACGACTTAGCCACTAAACCACCATTGACAACAAAGACTTTATGCTGAAAAGAGTTTAACAGCTTTCCTTTGTCTGTTTTGAGTGTATCCAATGTAATTTACATATTTACCTTTGATCTTTTATTTCTTTTCCTCATTAAACTGGATAGAAATGTGGGAGGAGAAATTCAAGGACTCAGTATCTACTCGTGTTACTGTGAAACACTGGTAGAGGACAGGAGAAATGACAGAATTGTGGGCCCTTGTAACTTCTAAAGTTATTAGTCTATAAGTTGTTTGTACTATAATTTTTATAAATGCGTAACATATAATTCAGAGAAGGCAATGGCCTTCTTCAGTACCTTTGCCTGGAAAATCCCATGGGTGGAGGAGCCTGGTAGGTTGCAGTCCATGAGGTCGCTAAGAGTCGGATACGACTGAGCGACTTCACTTTCATGCACTGGAGAAGGAAATGGAAACCCACTCCAGTGTTCTTGCCCGGAGAATCCCAGGGACGGGGGAGCCTGGTGGGCTGCCATCTCTGGGGTCAAACAGAGTCAGACACGACTGAAGCGACTTAGCAGCAGCAGCAACATGTAATTTTAAAGATGATGTCAATATTATGTATAATTTCCAACATTGAATGTTACTCTAATAATTAAGTGCTTTGCTAAAAAAAATAGATTTTACTTTAGCATGATTTTCAAGTTTCAGTAGTGGCATAGGAATTTAGGTGGTCAGCTTTTTTGGAGATAGAGAAAAAGAAAAAGTATTTTTAAAGATCTGCATTAAGATGCAGTGCAGCTTGTCTAATGTGCATTTGAATCACCTAGGGATATTGTTAAAGCAAAGATTTTGCTTCATTAGGTCTAGGATGGTACTAGGAATTCTGTAGACCCCACTTTGGGTAGAAATGGTTTAGACCACTTTGTGGCTAACTTGTAGATGTGTAATTCTTCTTTAATTTATAGTTACAATGATAGAGGTAAGGTTTATTTGGTTTGTTTTATAGAAAATGACATTATATATGTATACACACTTATATGTGCTTATATAAGTTGAAATAGTGTATACACACATACATATACAGAAGTAACTAAAAAATGAACTCTTGTATACTAGCAGATAGAGTGCGTATGTAGAATAATGTTTGTTGGAGCAAAAATTTATTTTGAAAGTAAATTTATGATTTACTCCTAAACAATTTTTAATGTTTGTCAATATGTTTCAGTGATGAAGAGACAGATCTTAATTCTCTGATAAAATCTTGGTTGAGGAATCAGCCTCCTACATATAGGAATAATCTTGAAAACTGGATTGGGGATTATTTTGAAAAGGCATTACAATGGGTTCTAAAACAGGTAAGATAATTATAATATTTCATAATTATTTAGGCAAAAAGTATGATGACTGACTGGTGGTTACATTTAACCGTCTTTTAGTGGCGTTCCGACAGAATGTGGGGTGTAGTGAAGGGTAGGTGTCTTCACTGCTCTCCCACTGTATTTCATGGTATAACTTCTATTGTGTTAAGTCTTAAAATACTTTAATTCTTCCATCCATGATACCTTGCAACACTTACCTAAAAATCTTGAAAACTGGAATGCCTTTTGAAGTTTTACCAGCAAAACTATCTTTCTGCCCCATTTTACTATGTCAACAAATACTTGCCGATATATCGTGCTAAATATAATGACATTATTAAAGTAGAGAAACATGAGTTATTTATAATATTGTTGAAACATTTGTTTATTTAGCAAAAATTTATTGCTTATCAAATAGATGCCCTTGATGAAACTTTGCCAGGTGAACATTAATAAGACAGTCCCTTTCACTGAGAAGGGTTTGTGTCACAGAGGAAACTGACACAATAATAATCACAATATAACAGGATGAAGAGAGTATTGCTGCCTTCTAGGAGAGTTTTAAAGGAGAAAAGATAATCACAATATAACAGGATGAAGAGAGTATTGCTGCCTTCTAGGGGAGTTTTAAAGGAGATGACATACAATTTTGAATTTGAAGCATGAATAGAAGTTTAGCATGCAAAGAAGACAATATTCATGTACTTAAATGATCTTTTCAAATTTTGATTTCTCTCATGTCATTGTTTGTATAAAAAGTAAACATAAAAATAGAGAAAATAAATAGCAATGAGTTTTCAAGTTTGGGCAAATCATATAGAGAAATGGCAATTTCACTTTAGTTTTCTAAATCTTTTTCTTTCCTGACTTTGTAAAGATGAATGGTGGAGGACTAGGGACTTGGGCGAAATGACACAAATGAGATAGGTTTCCCTGGAGACTTCACGAAAGAGCCACTCCCCCCAGCCCTCAGTCTGACTGAGCTGTCTACCTCTTTGTGCTTCTGCAGCAATGTACTATGTCTTTCCACTGTAATTGCTTTCATGCAACTGCAAGCACCTTGAGGGCAAAGATTAAGCCTGTTGTACTCCTTATTGTATCCCGAGAAGCAACGTTTGGTAATAACAGTGTGGTGAATAAAAGTATACAAGCTTGCGACTTCCCTGACAGTCCAGTGGTTGAGACGTCACCTTCCAGTGGAAGGGGTATGCTTTTGATTCCTGCTTGGGAAGCCAAGTAAGATCCCACGTGCCTCATGGCCAAAAACCATAAAACAGAAGCAGTATTTTAACAAATTCAAAAAAGACTTTAAAAATGGTCTACATTAAAAAAAAAAACTTAGAAAAATGAATATATGAGCTTAGTTAAATAACTGATGCCTATGTAGCACCTTTTCAGTAGGTGTGTTGTTATTTTGTGAGTATAAAACATACAAACCTAACCATGCTTTCCAGTGCAGGTACCCTGAAGTCATCAGCTTGGATGCTCTTAAGTGTTAGAATGAGTGATGTAGCACTGCATAGAATATATTGACTCTTTGACTCTCCCCTATTTGGGATCTGTGACTACAGACACGGTGACAGGATAGTATTTTTAAACCATAGAGTGGATACCAAAGATTTAATTAGAAAATAAAGTGATTCTATTCTCAGGTCCTTGTTCTTGTTTGAGATTTTATGTGTTGAGTGTTCTTTCTTTCTTTATTCTGTGCTTAGTTTACCATGTTCAGATTCTGAGAGATATACCATAATGAATGCTCTAGTCAAGTGTTGATTTTACTTATAAGTAGAGCTTTACTTTCTTATATTTAGCAAATTAGACAGTCTAGAGGAAAATATGTCAGTTTCCTTTTCCTTTACCTTTCCTTTAAAGCTTAGAACTCAGTATGGCCTAAGCTGCTGAATTTCTATCCATCTCCTTCTGTTTCATTTCCCCCTTTTCCCATACTATTTCTGTTCTTTGAGAATTATTTATTATGCAGGCAGAGAGATTTTTAAAAATGTAAATGTAGTCATTTTATTCTCTCAAAGTTTAAAGGCACTGAAGATATAATTTGTACTTCTTATCATGGCCTATGCAATTCCACATACTCTGCCCTTGCCTACCTCTTTGTCTAGAATCAGTCTGCCTTTGCTTGTTCAGGCATATGCTTCTTTTAATTCCTTAAGTGTGCCCATTGCTTACCATTGCATATGCTGAGTTCGCTGTATGCCAGATAGGTCTCACTCTTCAAATATTAGCAATTGTCATCTTCCTTAAGGACACCTTGAGTCCTCAATCTGAGTTATCCTTTCTCAAAACACTCTCTTTTTCTGCTCTATAACTTCTACCACAGTGAATTAACCATTTCCTCTATTAGACTTCTGGAGAAGGAAATGGCAACCCACTCCAGTATTCTTGCCTGGAAAATCCCATGGACAGAGGAGCCTGGAAGGTTACAGTCCATGGGGTTGTAAAGAGTTGGACATGACAGAAGCGACTTAACATAGCATAGTATGTCTGTTAGAGTTGACCTCCATTAAAACAAGCTGCTGCTGCTGCTGCTGCTGGGTTGCTTCAGTCATGTCTGACTCTGTGCGACCCCACAGACGGCAGCCCACCAGGCTCCCCCATCCCTGGGATTCTCCAGGCAAGAACACTGGCTGCTGCTGCTGCTGCTGCTGCTGCTAAGTCACTTCAGTCATGTCCGACTCTGTGCGACCCCAGAGACGGCAGCCCACCAGGTTCCCCCATCCCTGGGATTCCCCAGGCAAGAACACTGGAGTGGGTTGCCATTTCCTTCTCCAGTGCATGAAAGTGAAAAGTGAAAGTGAAGTCGCTCAGTCGTGTTTGACTCTTAGCGACCCCATGGACTGCAGCCCACCAGGATCCTCCATGGGATTTTTCAGGCAAGAGTACTGGAGTGGGGTGCCATCACCTTCTCCAATTAAAACAAGTGCTCTGTTTAATTCTCCCTTTGAAAAAAGCTACCTAGCACTATATACAGATTCTAACTATAACTTGTTTTCCCCGTTAACTACATAGGGCCCCAGAGTCCAGCAGCCCACCAGGATCCTCCATGGGATTTTTCAGGCAAGAGTACTGGAGTGGGGTGCCATCACCTTCTCCAATTAAAACAAGTGCTCTGTTTAATTCTCCCTTTGAAAAAAGCTACCTAGCACTATATACAGATTCTAACTATAACTTGTTTTCCCCGTTAACTACATAGGGCCCCAGAGTCCCACGGATCTCAATAATCTATACCACCTGAGTCCAAAAGTTTCATTTTAAAATTCTGTATAGAGGAAAAGCTCCAGATTGTTTTTCAGCTGCCTTTACTAACGTTTTTTGGTCCAGAACCATTAACCTAGCCTTTGCCTCTAGCTTCTTTTTTTAAAAATTAGTTAATTTATTTTTATTTTTGGCTGTGCTGTGTCTTTGTTGCTGTGTATGGGCTTTTTCTAGTTGTGGTGAGCAGGGGCTACTCTCTAGTTGAGGTGTCTAGCTTCTTTTTTAATTATCAAGAGGAAATGAGGAGCTGTTATGTTTAGACTGATGTTCATTGATTTACCTTTTTAAAAAATTGTTTTCAGGTTTAGGAAGTAAACAAACTGTGTATCTATTTGAGGACTCACACTTACAGCTAGAAATACACAATTGTATTTTTATTATTACTCTTTATTTTCAATGTTTATGTATAAGTTGAAATCTAAATTTTCTACAACTTGAGTAGTGGGATAAATTTAAATATGATCCTTGAAAAGATGAGTAAACATTCTGTGTATGGTGTTTATTTGTTAATATTTTCTCTTTGTCTGTAACATGGATTTTAATCAACAGAATGACTATGTGGTAGAAACAAGTTTGGTTGGAACTGTGATGAATGGATTGTCACATCTGCATGGATGCAGAGATCATGATCAATTTATTATTAATCTCATAAGGGGTCTTGGTGGAAATCTGAACTTGAAGTCACGTCTGGAATTCACCAAAGAGGTAGTACACATTTAAAGCCTATGTTCAGTCAAGATTTTTTGTTAATTTTCATTGACCCTGGGTATGTGCATGCATGCGTTCTAGTAAGTGGTTTCAATTGTGACTGACTCTGTGCAACCTGATGGAGATGGTCTGCCAGGCTCTTCTGTCTGTGGGATTCTTCAGCCAAGAATATTGGAGTGAGTTGCCATGACCTCCTCCAGGGGATCATCTCAACCCAGGGATTGAACCTGCGTCTCTTACCTCTACCTGCATTGGCAGGTGGGTTCTTTACTACTAGGCCAGCTGGGAAGAGCTGGGTATAGCATTTGGAAGTTATGCATTTAATACAATAATAATACATTTATATTTGGCTTCCCTGGTGACTCAATGGTAAAGAAACTGCCTGCCAATGCGGGAGAAGCTAGTTGGATCCCTGGATTGGGAAGAACCTCTGGTGAAGGAAATGGAAACCTACTCCAGTATTCTTGCTGGGGAAATCCTGTGGACAGAGGAGCCTAGTGGGCTACAGTCCATGGAGTCTCAGAAGAGTCAGATATGACTTAGTGACTAAACAACGACAGTATTATAGTGAAATGGTTCTTCAGAGGGATGTTAGATGTGACTAAATGAGATGATCAATGTAAAGTACACTTGGAAACAAGTAATAAACAGCAACATTGGCTGCTGTACCTGTCTTTAAAAGTAGACTGATTTTCAGCCTTGATGGGAGTGGAGTTTGAGGGAGAATGGATATATCTATATATATAAGGCTGAATCATTTCACTGTTCGCCTGAAACCATCACAGCATTGTTAATTGGCTATACCCCAATATAAAATAAAAAGTTAAAAAAAAAGTGAACCAATTTGACTTCATAGGAAAGACTCTTTTTTTTTTGGAGAAAGAATTAAAAATTATGAAATCAAAATACTATGTATTATTATATTATTTGATTCTCTTAAACCACTGTTTAATAAGATTAAGTGGTGGGATTCTTTCTCAAAAGAAGTTATACTTAGAAGCACAATATTTGATAAAACAGAACAAACTGCCATGCTCCAGGTAGAGTAGGAAGCTCCTAAATCTCTCTCTCTCACTGCCACTATCACTTCTGAGAAACCTCAAACCTCAAAGTCTCTAGCTTCTCTGATTGCATATTTTGAAATCTGCTGCTTCCACATTTGCACTTTGGCCTGTCAAATGTGAATAAAGTTATAGAATGAGAAGGCTCAGACTCTGTTTACTATGGACTTCTCAGGTGGTTCAGTGATAGAGAATCTGCCTGCCAATGCAGGAGATACGGGAGATGAGGGTTCCATACCTGAATGAGGAAGATCCCCTGGAGGGGGAAATGGCAACTCACTCCAGTATTCCTTCCTGAAAAACCCCCCAGACAGAGGAGCCTGGCGGGTCACAGTGCATGGGGTCGCAAAGAGTCGGACACGACAGCCACTGAGCGTGCGTGAATACATTTATATACAGATTTTCTTTGAATTATGATGGGATTACAGCCAGATAAACTCATCATAAGTTGAAAATATCCTAAGTTGAAAATGTATTTACCTCCTCTAACCTATCAAATATCACGACTTAATACAGTCTGTCTCAAAGTGCTCAGAATGTTAGCCTACTGTTGGGCAAAATCATCTAACACAAAGTCTACTTTATAATAAAGTGTTGAATAGTGTGTAATTTCTCAACTAGTACGCAGAAAGTGAAAGACAGTGTGGTTTTAAGTATATCAGTTGTTTACCCTGGTGATTGTGTGGCTGCCTATGAGCTGCAGTTTGCTTCCACTCACTGCTGCTGCCCGGCATCACAGGATGGTATCATACCATGTATCACTAGTCTGGGAAAAGATCAAAATTCAAAGTATGGTTTTTACTGAATGCATATCACTTTTTCCCTGTTGTAAACATAGAAAATCATAAGTAAAGCCATTGTAAGTTGGGGACCATCTGTATAAGTACCTAGGTTCAGTTCAGTTCAGTCGCTCAGTTGTGTCCGACTCTTTGCGACCCCATGAACCACAGCACGCCAGGCCTCCCTGTCCATCACCAACTCCTGGAGTTCACTCAGACTCATGTCCATCGAGTCATGATGCCATCCAGCCATCTCATCCTCTGTTGTCCCCTTCTCCTCCTGCCCCCAATCCCTCCCAGCATCAGAGTCTTTTCCAATGAATCAACTCTTCACATGAGGTGGCCAAAGTACTGGCGTTTCAGCTTTAGCATCATTCTTTCCAAAGAACACCCAGGGCTGATCTCCTTCAGAATGGACTGGTTGGATTTCCTTGCAATCCAAGGGACTCTCAAGAGTTTTCCCCAACACCACAGTTCAAAAGTATCAATTCTTCGGTGCTCAGATTTCTTCACAGTCCAACCTTCACATCCATACATGACCACTAGAAAAACCATAACCTTGACTAGACCGACCTTTGTTGGCAAAGTACTGTCTCTGCTTTTGAATATGCTATCTAGGTTGGTCATAACTTTCCTTCCAAGGAGTAAGTGTCTTTTAATTTCATGGCTGCAGTCACCATCTGCCCCCTAAAATAAACTCTGACACTGTTTCCGCTGTTTCCCCATCTATTTCTCATGAAGTAATGAGACCAGATGCCATGATCTTTGTTTTCTGAATGTTGAGCTTTAAACCAACTTTTTCGCTCTCCTCTTTCACTTTCATCAAGAGGCTTTTTAGTTCGTCTTCACTTTCTGCCATAAGGGTGGTGTCATCTGCATATCTGAGGTGATTGATACCACCCCCAATTATTTTATAAATGTCAATAACACCATAAAATACCAAAGAAGAAAATAAATATATCTGTACCTATGTACCTATATGTATGTACATATATATAGTACCTATATATGTATGTGCCTAAATATATATGTACCTATGTATATATATATATTTATTTTCTTCTTTGAACTAGTCTATGGTATTTTATGGTGTTATTAACATTTTATAAAATAATTGGGGGTGGTGGTTGGTGAACAGCTCCCTTGAGTATGTGGCAGTGGAGGGAGGTTGGTATCCTGGACAAAAGTGGAACTTTCATACACCCTGCCCTGTACGTCTCTTCCACTTGGCCGTCTGTTCCTGGATTCTGTCCTTGATCATAAACCACCAGTCTGGAGCTGAGGAATCCAATTCTGGCTGCCAGGAGAAATCCAAAAGAGCCAAAGAGCCCAACCATGTCAGACCTTCCTGTAGCCACACACACACCTCAAACCCTGAGGAAGTGAGTGAGGGTCAACGGGAAGAAGACAGCCAGCCAGAGACCAAGCCCTGAGCCTTTAGAGTGGGAGCGCTGACTGCAAGACCTAGACTACCAGAGACCTCCTAACCCTAGGGAGTATCAAATATTAAGAACTTCCACAAAGGAAACGACTTGACTACAAGACTGACCACCAGTAACAGCCTGTGCAAACAAAAACGAGACAAAGATTCAAGCCCAGTCATCAGCAGACAGTATTACCACCACACTCAGCCCTGCCTATCAGAGGGAAAAAACCAAAGTCAGCACAAAGCTCACTGTATAATGAAGTGTACACAAACCACCAGACCAACCTAAGGAGGGCAGAAACCAAAAGGAAGAAAGAATTCAACTTTGAAGCCTGGGAAAAGGAGACCTCGAACACAATAAGTTAAAAAAAAAAAAAAACATTTGAATCAGTTTTAATGAGGTGGATGAAACTGGAGGCTATTATACAGAGTGAAGTAAGCCAGAAAGAAAAACACCAATACAGTATACTAACGCATATATATGGAATTTAGAAAGATGGTAGCAATTATCCTATATGAGAGAGACAGCAACAGAGACACAGATGTATAGAACAGTCTTTTGGACTCTGTGGGAGAAGGAGAAGTTGGGATGATCTTAGAGAATAGCATGGAAATGTGTAAATTATCATATGTGAAACAGATCACCAGTCCAGGTTCAATGCATGAGACAGGGTGCTCAGGGCTGGTGCAGAGGGATGCAATGGGGATGGAGGTGAGAGGGAAGTTCAGGATGGGGAACACATATACACCCATGGCTGATTCAATTTAATGTATGGCAAAAACCACTATAATATTGTAAATTAATTAGCCTCCAATTTAAAAAAAATGAAAAGGAAGAAAAATACTGCACAATGAAGGAACAAACTGGAAACACAGATGTTCAAGTAAATGAAGAGGAAATAGGCAAACTACCTGTAAAAGAGTTCTGAATAATCATGGTAAAGATGATCAAAAACCTTGAAAACAGAATGGAGAAAATGCAAAAATCAATTAACAAAGACCTAGAAGGATTAAAGAGTAAACATACAGAGACAACAAAATTACTGAAATTAAAAATAGAAGGAATCAATAGCAGAATATCTGAAGCACAAGAACAAATCAGTGAGCTGGAAGATAAAATGGTGGAAATAACTTCTGAAGAGCAGAATAAAAAGAATGAAAAGAACTGAGGATGGTCTCAGAGACGTCTGGGACAATATCAAATGTACCAACATTCGAATTACAGTGGTCCCAGGAGAAGAAGAGAAAAAGAAAGGGTATGAGAAAATTTTTGAAGAGATTATAGTTGAAAGTTTTCCCAACATGGAAAAGGAAATAGTCAGTCAAGTCCAAGAGATGCAAAGAGTCCCCCACAGTATAAACTGTATGTCCCCAAGGAGAAACATGCCAAGACACAAACTAATAAAACTAACAAAGACTAAACACAAAGAAAGAATATTAAAAGCAGCAAGGGAAAAGGAACAAGTAACATACACGGGAAACTCTGTACATTTAACAGCTGGTCGTTCAGGAGAAACTCTGCAGGCCAGAAAGGAGTGGCAGGATATATTTAAAGTACTGTTACAACCAAGATTACTGCACCTGGCAAGGAAGTCATTCAAAATTGATGGAGAAATCAAAAGTTTTTCAGACAAGGAAAAGTTAAGAGAATTCAATACCACTAAATCAGCTTTACAACAAATATTAAAGGGACTTATATAGTCATGAAATAGAAGAAAAGATCTACAAAAGCAAACACCAAACAAGAAAGTGACAGTAGGAACATATATATCAGTAATTACTTTAAATGTAAATGGATTAAATGCTCCAACCTAAAGACACAGACTGGCTGAATGGATACAAAAACAAGATCCATATATATACTGTCTACAGGAAACCCACTATAGATCTAAAGACATATATAGACTGAAAGTGAGAGGATGGAAAAAGTTATTCCATGCAAATGGGAAGCAAAAGAAAGCTGGAGTATCAATGCACATACCAGACAAAGTAGAACTTTAAGAATATTTCAAGAGATAATGAAGGACCACCAGATGATCAAGGGATCAATTCAAGAGGAAGATACAACAATGGTAAGTATCTATGGACCCAGCATAGGAGCACCTCAGTACATAGGACAAACACTAACAGACATAAAAGGAGAAATTGACAGTAACACAATAGTAGGAGACATTAACACTCCACTCACACCAATCGACAGATCATCAAAACAAAATTAATAAGGAAACATTAAGTGTTAAATGATACATTAAGTGAGATGGATCTCATTGGAATCTTCAGGACATTCCATCCAAATGCAGAAGAATGCACCTTCTTCTCAAGTGCCCATGGAACATTCTCCCGGATAGACCATATCATGGGTCACAAATCAAAACTCAGTAAATTTAAGAAAATTGAAATCGTATCAGGCATCTTCTCCTACCACAATGCTATGAGACTAGATATCAATTACAAGAAAAAAGACTAAGAAGCACAAAGACATGGAGATTAAACAATGTGTTTCTAAATAATAAACAGGTTACCATGAAAACATGACAACTCAAAACCTATCAGTTCAGTTCCATCACTCAGTCGTGTCCGTCTCTCTGTGAGCCCATGGACTGCAGCACTCTAGGCTTCCCTGTCCATTGCGAACTCCTGTAGGTGGCTCAAACTCATGTCTGTCGAGTCGGTGATGACATCCAAACATCTCATCCTCTGTTGTCCCCTTGTCCTCCTGCCTTGAATCTTTCCCAGCATCAGGATCTTTTCCAAGGAGTCAGTTCTTTGCATCAGGTAGCCAAAGTATTGGAGCTTCAGCTTCAGCATCAGTCCTCACAATGCATATTCAGAACTGATTTCCTTTAGGAGGTACTGGTTTGACCTTGCAGTCCAAAGGACTCTTAAGGTCCACAGTTCAAAAGCATCAGTTCTTTGGTGCTCAGCTTTCTTTATAGTCCAACTCTCACATTGATTCAAGACTACTGGAAAGACCATAGCTTTGACTAGATGGACCTTTGTTGGCAAAGTAATGTTTCTGCTTTTTAATATGCTGTTTAGGCTGGCCATAGTTTTCTTTCATGGTTACAGCAAAAGCAGTTCTAAGAGGGAAGGTTATAGCAATACAATCCTAACTCAAGAAACAAGAGAAACATTGAATAGACAGTCTAACCTTATGCCTAAAACAACTGGAAAAAGAAGGAAAAAAATCCCCCAAAATTAGCAGAAGGAAAAACCCCATAAAAATCAGAGCAGAAATAAGTGAAA
Organism: Oreotragus oreotragus; assembly: GCA_006410675.1. NCBI lineage: Eukaryota > Metazoa > Chordata > Mammalia > Artiodactyla > Bovidae > Oreotragus > Oreotragus oreotragus. The sequence continues at coordinate 233,240 of SJYX01003212.1, forward strand.
AAACATATGAAAGAAACAGTAGTAAAGATTAATAAAACTAAAAGTTGGTTCTTTGAGAGGATAAACAAAATTGATAAGCCTTTAGCTAGACTCTTCAAGAAGATAAGAAGAATTAAATCAGCATAATTAGAAATGAAAAAGCAGAGGTTAAAACAGACAATGCAGAAATACAAAGGAATATAAGAGACTATTATGAACAACTATATGGCAAAAACCATACTCACAGAAAACTAGTCAATCTAATCACACTAGGACCTCAGCCTTGTCTAACTCAATGAAACCAAGCCATGCCTGCGGGGCAACCCAAGACGGGCGGGTCATGGTGGAGAGGGCTGACAGAACGTGGTCCACTGGAGAAGGGAATGGCAAGCCACTTCAGTATTCTTGCCTTGAGAACCCCATGAACAGTATGAAAAGGCAAAATGATAGGATACCAAAAAGAGAATCTCCCCAGGTCGTTAGGTGATGGATGTGAGTCTGAGTGAACTCTGGGAGATGGTGATGAACAGGGAGGCCTGGCGTGCTGCGATTCATGGGGTCACAAAGAGTCGGACACGACTGAGCGACTGAACTGAACTGAACTGATACGGCAATAAAATTGATAAGCTGGAAGAAATGGATAGATTCTTAGAAAAATTCAGTCTTCCCAGAATGAACCAGGAAGAAGTGGCAACTATGAACAACCCAATTACAAGCACTGACATTGAAGCTGTGATCAAATATCTCTCAAAAAACAAAAGTCAAGGACCAAATGGCTTCACAGGTGAATTCTATCAAACATTTAGAGAAGACCTAATGCCTATCCTTATAAAATTCTTTCAAAAAATTGCAGAGGAAAGAACACTTCCGAACTCATTCTACGAGGCCACCATCACCCAGATACCCAAACCAGGCAAAGACAAGTAAAAAAAAAAAGAAAATTACAGGCCAGTATCACTGATGAACATAGATGCAAAAACCCTTAACAAAATTTTTGGAAACAGAATTCAACAACATATTAAAAAGCTCATACACCATGATCAAGTTGAGTTTATTTCAGGGATGTGAGGATTCTTCATTATATACAAATCAATCCATGTGATACACCATATAACAAATTGAATGATAAAACCATATGATAATCTCAGTTCAGTTCAGTTCAGTTCCTCAGTCGTGTCAGACTCATTGCGACCCATGGACTGCATGTAGCATGCTGGGCTTCCCTGTCCATCACCATCTTCCGGAGTTTACTCAAATTCATGTCCATTGAGTCTTTGATACTGTGCAACCATCTCATCCTCTGTCCTTCCCTCCTCCTCCTGCCTTCCATCTTTCCCAGCATCAGGGTCTTTTCTGATGAGTCAGTTCTTTGCATCAGGTGGCTAAAGTAATGGAGTTTCAGCTTCAGCATCAGCCCTTCCAATGAATATTCAGAACTGTTTTCCTTTTGGATGGACTGGCTGGATCTCCTTGCTCTCCAAGTGACTCTCAAGAGTCTTTTCCAACACCACCATTGATGTTGAAAAGCATCAATTCTTCAGCACTCAGCTTTCTTTGTAGTCCAACTCTTATGTCCATAGTGACTACTGGAAAAACCATAACTTTGACTAGATGGACTTTTGTTGGCAAAGAAATGTCTCTGCTTTTGAATATGCTGTCTCGGTTGGTCATAACTTTTCTTCCAAAGAGTAAGCGTCTTTTAATTTCCTGGCTGCAGTCACCATCTGCAGTGATTTTGGAGCTCAAGAAAATAAAGTCTGTCACTGTTTCCATTGTTTCCCTATCTATTTGCCATGAAGTGATGGGACCAAATGCCATGATCTTAATTTTCTGAATGTTGAATTTTAAGCCAATGTTTTCTCTCTCCTCTTTCACTTTCATCAAGAGGCTCTTTAGTTCTTTGCTTTCTGCCATAAGGGTAGTGCCATCTGCATATCTGAGGTTAATGATATTTTTCCAGGCAATCTTGATTCTAGCTTGTGCTTAATCTCGATAGATACAGGAAAAGCCTTTGACACAAATCAGCACGCATTTATGATAGAAACTTTTTCAAAAATGGCCATAGAATGAACCTACCTCAACATAGTAAAGACCATATATTATAAGCCCACTGCAAACATAATGGTGAAAAACTGAAAGCATTTCCCCTAAGATCAGGAACAAGACAAGGTTGTCCATTGTCACCACTGTTACTCAACATAATTTTGGAAGTCCTAGCTACAGCAATCAGAGAAGAAAAATAAAATGAATCCAGATCAGAAAAGAAGCAAAGCTGTCACTGTTTGCAGATGACATGATACTATACATATAGGGATATAGTAAAGTCGCTCAGTCATGTCCAACTCTTTGCAACCCCATGGACTGTAGCCTACCATGCTCCTCTGTCCATGGGATTTTCCAGGCAACAGTCTTGGAGTGGATTGCCATTTCCTTCTCCAGGGGATTTTCCCAACCCAGGGATTGAACCTGGGTCTCCTGCATTGTAGACAGATGCTTTACCGTCTGAGCCAGCAGGGAAGTTGATAGCCCTAAATATACTATCAGAAAATGCTAGATCTAATCAGTGATTTTAGCAGAGTCACATGATATAAAATCTATACACAGAAATCACTTGCATTTCTATATACTAACTGAATAATCAGAAAGAGAAACTGAGGAATCAATCCCAGTCACCATTGCAACAAAAAGTATAGAATATCCTGGAATTAACTGTACCAAGGGGACAAAAGAATATATACAGAAAATTATAAGACACTGATGAAAGAAATCAAAGATGACATAATCAAATGGAGAGATATTGCATGTTCTTGTTTTGGAAGAATCAATATTGTGAAAATGACTATGCTACCAAATGCAATCTACAGTTTCATTGTGATCCTTATGAAAATTACCTATGGCATTTTTCACAGAACTAGAACAAAAATTTCACATTTCATATGGAAACACAGAAGACCCTGAATAGCCAAAGCAGTCTTGAGAAAGAGGAATGGAGCTGGAGGAATCAACTGTTGTGACTTCAGATTATACTACAAAGCTACAGTCATCAAGACTGTATGGTAATGGCACAAAACAGAAATATAGACCAATGGAACAGGATAGAAAGCCCAGACATAAACCCATGCACCTATAGGTACCTTATTTTTGACAAAGGAGGCAAGAATATACAATGGGGCAAAGACAGCCTCTTCAATAATTGGTGCTGGGAAAACTGCAAAAGAATGAAGTTAGAACACTTCTTAATACTATACACAAAGATAAACCCAAAAGGGATTAAAGACGTAAATGTGAGACCGGAGACTGTAAAACTGTTAGAGGAAATCATAGGCAGAACACTCGACAAAAATCAAGACAAGATCCACTATGACTCATCTCCTAGAGTAATGGAAATAAAAACCAAAGTAAACAAGTGTGACCTGGTTAAACTTAAAAAGCTTTTGCACAGCAAAGGAAACTATAAGCAAGGTGAAAAGACAAAACCTCAGAGTGGGAGAAAATGATAGCAAATGAAACAACTGGCAAAGGTTTAATTTCCAAAATATACATACAACTCAATACTAGAGCAACAACCCATTGAAAAAGTGGGAAAAAGACCTAAACAGACATTTCTCCCAAGAAGACATACAGATGGCTACCAAACACATGAAAGGATGCTCAACCTCCCTCATTATTAGAGAAATGCAAATCAGAACCGCCATGAGATATCACCTCACACCAGTCAGAATGGCCATCATCAAAAAATCTGCAAACAATAAATGCTGGATAGGGTATGGAGGAAAGGGAATCCTCTTGCACTGTTGGTGGGAATGTAAATTAATACAGCCACTATGGAAGACGGTATGGAAATTGCTTAAAAAACTAGGAATGAAAGCACCGTATGACCCAGCAGTCCCACTCCTAGGCAGATACTCTGAGGAAACCAAAATTGAAAAAGACACATGAATCCCATTGTTCACTGCAGCACTGTTTACAATAGCTAGAACATGGAAGCAACCTAGATGTTCATTGACAGATGATTGGATAAAGAAGTTGTAGTACATATACACAATGGAATATTACTCAGTCATAAAAAGGAGCCCATTTGTGTCAGTTCTAATGAGATGGATGAACCTAGAGCCTATTATCGGGCAAGGCAATGGCACCCCACCCCCGTACTCTTGCCTGGAAAATCCAATGGATGGAGGGGCCTGGTGGGCTGCAGTCTATGGGGTCACTAAGAGTCGGACACGATTGAGCAACTTCACTTTCACTTTTCCCTTTCATGCATTGGAGAAGGAAATGGCAACCCACTCCAGTGTTCAGTAAGTTTAGATGTGTATAAGAGACAGAATAAATATAGTTATTTTATTCATTTTAATCTTTAAGTAGCATATTTTTAATCATTTTTTTAACCAGAAGAGTTTTCCAGTTATAAATGCTTAGATGGAGCAATCATTATAGATCTTTATTTAGTGCAAAAGACATTTCAGCTACATTGTTTATAAAACCAAATTCTACGTATTAAGGAATTTCTTCCTATTGACCTCCCCTGAAATGATTGAACATATATTCATTGGGGTTGGTTCCAACATTATGTTTCTGCATTTCTGTCATTTTGTTTCATTGATAGCATCGTTTATTACTTTCTCTTGTGTTTTTCTTTCTGTAGCCCATCTGTTGCCTCGATTGCTAGATGCTTCTTATTGTTACCACTCAGTGTCTTTCTGACAAAGTCAGTAAAGGTGTTGAGCTGCATTAGGGTTAGTGCTCTGCTGTGTATCTGTATGGATGCCAGTTTTTGAAAGAGAGATAGGTTGAGAGCAGTAGCGGTGGCAGTGCAGTGTACAGTTATACTGGAAATGATGGCTCTAGGAGTCCTGCATCATGTTATTTGTAGTTTAGTTTTCATAAGAACTCAATTGGAAGTTGAATATGTTTATACAATATATGTGTGGACTGCTGTGAAGTCACTTCAGTTGTGTCCGACTCTCTGCGACCCCATAGATGGCAGCCCTAGATGAATTTTATTTATTCCCTTGAATGATCACTTAGAGAATAATATGTGAGATAAAATGTCACTGTAATTATTAAGATATTTCGTAAGTTTAGTGCATGTGATGGAGAAGCAAATGGCAGCCCACTCCAGTGTTCTTGCCTGGAGAATCCCAGGGATGGAGAAGCCTGGTGGGCTGCCATCTAGGGGGCCGCACAGAGTTGGACACGACTGAAGCGACTTAGCAGCAGCAGCAGCCATGCATGTGAAGTTTTCTAAGAGGTAAGATGATTCTCTTTGGAGCATTTACTTTAAAGAATTAAAATTTCACATATTCTGTTTGGAGTATATGAAAATCTTTCGTAACTTTTTCTTCTTAAGGTTTTTAACTGGGCACGACAGTCTCCGCCAGACCCTCACAAACCACTGGACACATACTATGACTCGAGTAGAGGACGATTAGCGTCTTATGCGCTGAAGAAGCCAGAAAGCTTGACGGCTGATGATTTCAGTAATAGCCATACTCTTCCAGTTATTCAGACTCCTGACATGCAGCGAGGTCTAGACTATTTCAAACCTTGGTTAAGTCCTGATACTAAGCAGCCATTTATTCTTGTTGGACCAGAAGGATGTGGCAAAGGGTAAGAGCAGAAAAATAATAATCAAGCTGCCTGTAATGGATTTATGCATCTCTCCTGTTCTAAAATGATTTAACAGATTTTGTTACATGTTTTTGGTTAAAGTGCCAGGTACATTTTCATTAAGGACTCTTTATTATCACTATTTGTAAAAATAATATTACTATAGGGAAAATATGTTCTTTTTTCCCCCACCACGTTACGTGTTTCCTGATGGAATCAAAGAAATCTGAGAAGATACCCTTAAAAAAAATCTGTGCGTAGAATCACAACAGAATGATTAGTGCATATGAATAGTTTTTGGATGGCATCACCGGCTCAATGGATATGAGTAAACTCTGGGAGCTGGTGATGGACAGGGAGGCCTGGCTTGCTGCAGTCCATGGGGTCACAAAGAGTCAGACACGACTGAGTGATTGAACTCAACTGAACTGAACTGAGCATTTTTTTTTTTTTTAGAAGTAAGGTGATTTTCTTTGGAGCATTTACTTTAAAGAAATAAAATTTTATATACTCTAAAATCTATCACAATTTTTTGTATACTTTTTATGTATACATAAATGGTTTTTATGTGTACTTTTTTCAAACTAAATTATTTTTTGTGAACCTTGATTTTTTTTTTTTTTGGCTGAGTCTCAAGAATGCCTTAAAATATGAATTTATTTTTTTTTTCCACTCTAAAACTTAGAAATCTAGTTTAGTAGCTATGGATAGTTGTAGAACTCATATTTATTGTTAGTACTTTTTCCTTAAACAACATTGTAAATAATTTAGAAATGGAAATATTTAGAATTAGAAATCTTGGGGGCTTCCCTGGTGGCTTGCTTAGTGGTAAAGAGTCCATCTGCCAGTGCTGGAGACATAGGTTCAATCCCTGGTCCAGGAAGATTCCACATGCTGCAGAGCAGCTAAGCCTGTGAGCCACAGCTATTGAACCTGTGCTCTGGGGCCTGCGATCTGCATCTACTGAGCCCCTGCACCACAGCTGCTGAGTCTGTGTGTCCTAGAGTCTGTGCTCAGCCTCGAGAAGCCCCCATGAAGAGAAGCCTGCAAACCGCAGCTAGAGTAGTCCCTGCTTGCTGCAGCTAGAGAAAAGGACGTGCAGCAGTGAAGACCCGGCACAGCCAAAAGTACTTATGTACTGAATAATAGAAATTGTACTTTGAATATGAAGAGTATTTCTCTGGTTGCATTTATGAGGTCGAGTGTTTTGTCTTTCACAGGATGCTGCTCAGGTATGCGTTTTCCCAACTCCGGTCTACTCACATTGCCACAGTTCACTGTAGCACACAGACTACTTCCCAGCATCTCCTGCAGAAACTGAGCCAGACTTGCATGGTCATCAGTACTAACACTGGCCGAGTGTATAGACCGAGAGACTGTGAGAGACTCGTTCTGTACTTAAAAGACATCAACCTACCCAGGCTGGACAAATGGGGCACCAGTACTTTGATAGCTTTCCTGCAGCAGGTGGGTATTATCGCTTGAAGTGTTTTGATATAATTGGAGACAATTTAATTTCACTAACTTTTCTTATAGGTAGAAAATCTGCTTCCCTCCTTAGGACCATTGTGGGAATTAAATGGAAATTAAACTCCTGAAGCACCTTATTCCTGTCCCCGGACTACTTTCTTTGATCTTCCTACATTTAGAAATTAGTATTACATAGAGACGCTATTTCAAAAGAATGAAAACCGCTGTTACCCCACACTGTTCACCTGCCCTTCATTCCTGAAAACAGAAACTGAGGATGGTGTTAGAGTTGCACAAGTTTTGGCTTCATTCTTCTACGTATGCACTCTTCCAAAAACAGTTAAACTAATCTATTTCCTCAGGCATGCCTCAGTCATTGTGGAAAGTTTTCTTTATGTGATTTATATCACATTGGGAACTCTAAATTCTAAATTAGAGCTTGATAATCAGGTTCACATTTTGCTTTTCTGTGTAACTGCTGAATATATTAAAACATGTATAGAAAAAACCCAAACTGTTTTCCTTATATTTTTCCCTATTTTTCACTTTTTTTGATAATTGCAAGTAGATTTGTATTAATAGTATGATCTGGACTTTCATACTTATTTTGAAAAGCATTTTAAAAATGAGCATGGTTCAGCTAACATTAACTGAACAGAGTCTTGTTTAAATTAAAAACATTTTTTATTGGCTCATAGTTGACTGACATGCTGTGTTAGTTTTTGCTATGCATTAGTGAATCTGTCATATAAAATATATTTACTCTTTTTTATATCCTTTGCCCATACCGGTCATTAAAGAGTATTGAGAAGACTTTCCTGTGCTAGGCAGTAGATCCTTTCTTGTTATCTATTATTGTATGTATATAGTGTGTATATGTCGATTCCAACCTCCAGTTTATCCCACCACCTCGCCAGTAACCATAAATTTGTTTTTGACGTTGAACACAGAATCTTGAACAGTCGTATTTTTAATGAAATAGGTAATTAAAGTATATTTCAGCCAAATTTTTGAGTTAGAGGATGATTTCATTCAGAAATGATTGTTTTACGCAAAATATCTTATGATTATAAAATCTTAAGCATAAAACATTTAAACATATTTACTTTTAAATAGGTACTGACATATCAAGGATTTTATGATGAAAGCTTAGAATGGGTTGGTTTGGAAAATATTCAAATTGTGGCTTCAATGTCAGCTGGAGGAAGGCTGGGAGGACATCCGCTTACTACCAGATTTACCTCTGTGGTTCGCCTTTGTGCTATAGAGTATGTATTCTTGTATTAAGTTTTGTTTTGATGTGGAGAGACATCTTATATATTGTATTTTATGAAAGTCTTAATGCTGTTACTTCAAAGTGGAGGATATAAAAATAGTCCAACTTAAGCTCTGATATTATTTTTTTCCTACCCTGCCTAAACTGTAAGAAGTAACTTAGGGTGACGAAGGCTTTAATCAATGCTGCTTATGTAATAGAAATAAGGTGGGTACTTTGTATTGTCTCTAAATGTCAGTGTCAGGAATCTGAATGGTGAGTTTTAGGCTTCACTGTTTCATGGGTTATATAAAGCAAAAATACAATCAAATTTTATGAGATAACTAAAAAGAGAATTTATATCTGAGCAAGGTAGAGTTAGATCATTTAGTGTCCTATAATATTAATCCTGATTTAGTAACTAAACAACAGCAACAACAGATATAAATCCTGTTATACCCACCCATTTCCATGGTCCATGATTGTTACATGAACTGGGATTTTATGACATTGTATCCTTGGTTATATTTTGCTTTACAAAACCTTTTTTTTTAAATAACTTTACTGAGGTATAACTTACATGCCGTAACACTTATCCATGTATATTCTAGTAACCACAGTACTGTCTTAGGTTTTTTTTTCCGACCATAGCACATGACATGTGGAATCTTATTTTCTGCCAAGGGATTGAACCTGAGCCCCTCTGCAGTCAAAGTATGGAGTCTTAACCACTGGACAACCAGCAATGTCCTCTAAATCTTTTTTATGCTGTTGTGCTAAACTACTCCCATCCATTAACATTCTTCTTTTAATGTCATAGCCACCAATTAAGCTGTATTGAAATAGATTTTGGTTTGGGAGAAAAGGTTGATTTTATTTGATGTTTTCTGTTTCCATAGTTCTAAGGTGGATTACTGTTCTTTGTATAGACTATACTTAATTGAAAATGCTTTTTTCTTAAGCAAACTTTTCCTCTGGCCCTTTCCAACAATCAGTGGTCTGAGCTGAAGTAACAATAAGGGCCGTGAGCCTGGCTTAAGCCCTTGAGTAAACCTTGGAGGTATCTAGGCCTCCCAGTTTGAAAACCACACAGTTTGGAAACCAATTCTATACCTTAACATTAAAATAATAATTTAGAATATTTATTTCAACTTCTTATATGATTTTTTTTTTAGTTACCCAGAAAGAGAGCAATTACAGACAATTTATGGAGCATATTTGGAACCAGTTCTACATAAAAATCTGAAGAATCATTCTATTTGGGGTTCTTCTTCAAAAATTTATCTCTTAGCAGGATCTATGGTACAAGTGTATGAACAGGTACACATTCACTTATATTGTACTTTTCATGTCTGTTAGTATCACTTCCAGAGGGCTGCCTTTAATCCTAACCTGTGCTGATGCTCAGGCTTTATTTTCCTGTCATTTATATTTTTCTCCTAGAGAGTAACTCTCGAGGGTAGATGTTTGTGTGTACCTCATTCACTATTACATCTTCTGGTACAGTTTCTAACAGACACCCAACAAATATTGAAAAAACAAATCAGTGGGTCAGCGGTTATTCTGCTTTGAGCTCAAATTTAGCATATTTACAATGGAGTTTGTTTTCTTTCTGAAACTAGATCTTTCTCCTGACTTCTGTCAGTTTCTGTCTTCCGGGATTCAAACCTGAGAGTAATTTTTGATGCTTATTTCTTTCCTTCTGTCTGTGAAGAAATGTTTAAAATACTCTGATAAAGTAAGGATGTAGAAGATATTTGTTGAGTACCTTCTCTTTCCAGTGCTGGTCCTGAGGATACAAAGTCTCTGTTCCTTGGGAGGGCACACACTAATGAGGGACCTGATCATATAAATAAACTATTAATGAGGTGTGTAGTAAGTATATCAGGGGCTCTTCAGGTGGTACATCGGTATAGAATCCACCTGCCAATGCAGGAGACACACGAGATGTGAGTTCAATCCCTGGATTGGGAAGATTCCCTGCAGTGGGAAATGGCAACCCACTCCAGTATTCTTGCCTGAAAAATCCGGTGGACAGAGGAGCCTGGCAGGCTGCGATCCATGGGGCCACAGAGTCAGACATAACTGAGGGACTGAGCACACAATATGTCTATCATTAGTAGTATGTACTAGTTACAGAGAGAGCTGAAAGAGGGGGTGAGTAACTTTGTTGTGAGTGGTAGATTTTTAAGGGGAAATGTGGTCTAAGTTTTGAAAAATGAAGAGAAATTCACAAAGTGACCTAAGATGAAAGAGGATCTTCCTGGGTAAAGGGAATAGCATGTGAAAGTTATGAAAGTGTTTGTGGAAGATACTCTTTACAGTATTAGAGTAGAAGTGAATGAATGCTCCGTTGCTTCATTCATGTCTGACTCTCTGTGATCCTATGGATTGTAGCCTACCAGGCTCCTCTGTCCATGAAATTCTCCAAACAAGAATACTGGAGTGGGTCGCCATACCCTCCCACGGGGGATCTTCCTGACCAAGGAATTGAACCTGCGTCTCTTATACCTCCTGCATGGGCAGGCAGGTTCTTTACCACTAGCACCACACAGAAAGCCCAGAGTCAGAGTAAGGAAAGAAAAAAACTATGTTTTTATAAATTAATTCATATGTCAGGTGATCAAGGCCAGAGCAAGAGAAGTGGCCCCATCTGTAGGGAGGAGGGCACAGGCTGTACTCTCGTTGCTGATATATATGAGTTGTGGCATTTTGATTTGTTCAAAGTTCTGTGACCTCTTGAACATAAGATAGCTCTGTCTTGCTGTTATAAAGTGGGTCTATCTTACACCCATGAGCACCTTGGAATTATAGCTCCCATTTTACACTTGGGTTGGCTTTCCTTTGGCATCTGGTCCCATCACTTCATGGCAAATGGGGAAAAAGTGGAAACAGTGACAGACTTTACTTTCTTGGGCTCCAAGATCACTGCCTTTGGTGACCGTAGCCATGAAATTAGAAGGCGCTTGGTGCTTGGAAGAAAAGCTATGAAAAACCTAGACAGCGTATTACAAGGCAGAGATGTTACTTTGCCAAAAAAAGGTCCATATAGTCAAAGCTGTGGTTTTCCAGTAGTCATGTATGGAGTGAGAATTGGACTATAAAGAAAGCTGATTTGCTGAAGAATTGATGCTTTCGAACTGTGGTGTTGGAGAAGACTCTTGAGAGTCCCTTGAACTGCAAGGAGATCCAAACAGTCCATCCTAAAGGAAGTCAGTCCTGAATATTCATTGGAAAGGACTGATGCTGAAGCTGAAACTCCAATACTTTGGCCACCTGATGCGAAGAACTGACTCATTGGAAAAGACCCTGATGCTGGGAAAGATTGAAGGCAGGAGGAGAAGGGGAC
>SJYX01003212.1:256263-281851 GCA_006410675.1 Oreotragus oreotragus
GAGCTTCTCCATCTTTGGCTGCAAAGAATATAATCAATCTGATTTCATTTGATGTTGACCATCTGGTGATATCCATGTGTAGTGTCTTCTCTTGTGTTGCTGGAAGAGGGTGGTTGCTATGACCAGTGCATTTTCTTGGCAAAACTCTATTAGTCTTTGCCCTGCTTCATTCCACATTCCAAGGCCAAATTTGCCTGTTACTCCAGGTGTTTCTTGACTTCCTACTTTAGCATTCCAGTCCCCTATAATGAAAAGGACATCTTTTTTGGGTGTTAGTTCTAAAAGGTCTTTTAGGTGTTCATAGAACCGTTCAACTTCAACTTGGAAACGAACAGAGATCATTCTGTCATTTTGAGATTGCTGTAGCTTGGTGTCTTAAAATTCAATTGACTGTTTCTTTATTTATTCTTCTTTTCTCAGAATCATTCTAGGTATTTCACTTCCCTTGCCTTTCCATATAAATTTTAGAATAATCTTGTCTTTATATACAGTGTTGTGGATTGTGGTAAGAATTGTATTAGTTCTGTATATTGTTTTCAGGAAAAACTGACCTCTTTATTATGTTGATTTTTCTAATCCATAGGCATAATATATTTATTCATTTATTTACTCTTTGCTTTCTTTCATTAGTGTTGTTTAATTTTTAGAATATGTCCTATAACATATTTGTTAGATGAACACCTAAGATTTTAATTTTTTTTGCACAGAATGCAGAAAACCAAGTTGTATCTTGAACTTCCCTTGTAGCTCAGTCAATAAAGAATCTGCCTCCAATTCGGGAGACCCAGGTTTGATACCTGGGTCAGGAAGATCCCCTGGAGAAGGAAATGGCAACCCACTCCAGTATTCCTGCCTGAAGAATCTGATAGACAAAGGAGCCTGGCAGGCTACAGTCCATGGGGTCACAAGATTTGGTCGTGACTTTGCGACCAAGCTGTACCTTAAAGAATGACTATATTAAGTGAAGAAGAGAGGAAGGGTATTCTAGAGAAAGGAAAAAGAATATGCAAAGAATCAAAGGTTTGAGAAAACTAGAGTATGTCTTGGGATACAGAGGAAGATAAGAGATTCAAGCAGTCGGTGAAGCCAAATTTTAGCCAGATCGCCTTGATTCGGAAATTTTTTAAGGCATTGGGAAACTATCTGTGCTATTGGAGTGCAGTGGTACTGTCAGATTTTGTTTGTGCTTGTTGCTCTAGTAGCAGTGAGGATAGATTTGATGGGGCAGAGGCTTGTAGCAGGGATACGAGTTAGGAGCCTGCTCTTAAAGTTGAGAAATGATGAGATATGAAGAAGTTGTTTTTTACATGTGTTTGAATGTTTTTCAAGTGTCTTTTGGGAGTCTAATAAAGTTTATCCTTTCTATGAGGGGAGAAATTAGGTTTGTCTTATTCATTACTTATTTCTAGCAAAGTACAATGTTTAAATACAGGTCTGTAATAGATAAGTGTTTAATGAATGAATCTGTGAGTTATATGTCTGTTAAGCAGTTAGAAATACGGGACTAGACTAGAGCTGGGGGACCTGCCTATAGATCATGAATCAGATTTTGGTATATATTTAGATAGTTGATAATTTAATATACAGATAGATGAGAGATGAGATGAAGTCGCTCAGTCGTGTCCGACTCTTTGCTACCCCGTGAACTGTAACCTACTAGGCATCTCCGTTCATGGGATTCTCCAGGCAAGAATACTGGAGTGGATTGCCATTTCCTTTTCCAGGGATTGAACCCGGGTCTCCCGCATTGGAGGCNGATGAAGTCGCTCAGTCGTGTCCGACTCTTTGCTACCCCGTGAACTGTAACCTACTAGGCATCTCCGTTCATGGGATTCTCCAGGCAAGAATACTGGAGTGGATTGCCATTTCCTTTTCCAGGGATTGAACCCGGGTCTCCCGCATTGGAGGCAGACACTTTAACCTCTGAGTCACCAGGAAATACTCCCTTGGAATTATTTAATCTTTAATATACAGATAAGATTAAATAATTCCAAGGGAGTAGTTATTATAAAATTAAAGCATAACAGGCTGACTTTGGATCCCAATGAAACTAAAAAATATGAGTGATAATTGGACAGCTGAAAAGGAATAGTGGTAGTGACTTGATGAGCCCAGTATAGATTCAAGGAAAAAAGCTCCTTTAAGGAGACACACACAAGTCATGTTCGGATAATGACTATAAGGAAGATTTGGATTTGGTACTTATGGCAGTATTGTTGTTCCCAAATAAGAGTTTAGATAGTGGTTTTGCTAAGTAGAAAATGTGAGAAATGTGATGGAGAAAGAAAGAAGAATGTAAGTTTAGGGAAGGGAGGTCTGTTGCTGAATGCGCTATATGACAAGAAGACTGATAGAGCAGTCTCCTAGAGGAATTGGGAGGGGAAGTTTCAAAAATGGTGGACAGATTTTCCTTATATGGTAACAGGAACACTGCTATAGATAAATTTAAGGAAAGTTGTGGTGTTTTTTTTTCTAATTACAATTTGATTAATTTTTCTTTTATTTTGAAAGATAGGGCTCTTGATATTATTTATAAATCTGTGTTCTTTTTCAAGAATAATTTTGAGATTGTTTTATTTATTTGCCATTTCAAAGTAATTAATCTTTGCCTTTTGGAGGATGTTCTTATTTGGACTAATAAAGTTAAAAATGGTTTAATGTGAAATATATTTATTGATACTCCCATTAGAAATAACACATATGAAGAAAAAATATCTTTCATTTGTACAGATAATTTCTACGTTACATGGGGAGCCCACCATAATTCAGGAACAAGGTCAGTTCCAGGACAACCTTTGCCTCCCCATGGGAAACCACTTGGAAAACTAAATTCTTCAGATCTTAAGGATGTTATTAAAAAGGTATGATATGAATCATGAATTTGAATTGGGATTTGATTATGATTAAAGCCATTTTCAAAATATTTGTTGCAAGCTTTCTGAGGGCATGAAGTGAAAGATCTTAGAATAGGAGAAACTGATTTGTGAAGAAACACAGAAGACAGCCCAGTGTGTCAGATCTAACCACAAGCACATGTACTTACACAGGTAAGTCTAAAATTGCTAAGATACATGCTGGGAAAAGGTTTCTGAGGTTGGAGCTATTAAAAAGACTTAATATTAATTGGGAAATACCACTGTTAATATACTATTAACGGTTAATGTACTATTAACTGCTCATCCTAGAGCAGTGGTCTTAGCCTTTAGTGAGCATTAGAATCACTTTGCGTACTAGAAAATATTGATGACTGGGTCCCATCGTGAGAAGTCTGATTCAATAGGTGCTTATCTGAACTTAAAAAAAATCAGAATCCAAATTTTGAATGGGCTCCTAAATGATATTGATACTGCTGTTTCACTGAAACTTTTAACAGCACTGTCTTACAGAGTGGCTTTTTTTTTTTTTTTATTAATTGTAATAAGCAACCGAATTGCATATGATGGCTTCAAAGATTATTTGTATGGAAGTTAGTATGGATTTTATACCAAGAAAAGTTTTTCATGGTCTGGTAAACTGATTTATTTTACTGGAATGGGTATTGCAAAGTCTGGGAATATGCAGATGTTGTTAAATGTGTGAAAGTTGTCCTCTCTCTCTCCCTCCCCTGTATCAGTGGCTCCTGGCAGGGCCTACTGCCTCTTTATAGGCTTTTGATTCGTATCCGAGCAGTACATAAAAGTGAGAGTTCACAAAATATTTTCATTTAGGCACTGTGTTTTGAGAGCTGGGAAGCTGTCTTATACTCCGTGCACACTGACTTCATCGGTTGTGGTTCTGTTGTTTGGTTGCTTACTCTTTGTGTCCGACTCTTTGCACCCCCTGGGCTGCAGCACGCCAGGCTGTGCTTCACCATCTTCTGGAGCTTACTCAAACTTGAGTCCATTGAGTCAGTGATACCATCCAGCCATCTCATCTTCTATTGTCCCCTTTTCCTCCTGCCTTCGATCTTTCCCAGCATCAGGGTCTTTTCTAATAAGTCGGCTCTTCACATCAGGTGATGGAAGTGTTGGAGTTTCAGCTTCAGCATCAGTCCTTCCAGGGAACACCCAGGACTGATCTCCTTTAGGATGGACTGGTTGGATCTCCTTGCAGCCCAAGGGACTCTCAAGAGTCTTCTCCAATACCACAATTGAAAAGTATCAATTCCTTCGACTCAGCTTTCTTTATTGCCCAACTCTCACATCTGTACGTGACTACTGGAAAAACCATAGCTTTGGCTATATGGGCCTTTGTTGGCAAAGTAATGTCTTTGCTTTTTAATATGTTGTTTGGGTTTGTCATAGCTTTTCTTCCAAGCAGCAAGTGTCTTTTAATTTCATGGCTACAGTCACCATCTGTAGTGCATTTGGAGCCCAAGAAAATAGTCTCTCACTGTTTCCATTGTTTCCCCATCTATTTGCAATGAAGTGATGGGACCAGATGCCATGATCTTAGCTTTTTAAAGGTTGAATTTTAAGCCAGCTTTTTCACTCTCCTCTTTAACCCAGGACTGATCTCCTTTAGGATGGACTGGTTGGATCTCCTTGCAGCCCAAGGGACTCTCAAGAGTCTTCTCCAATACCACAATTGAAAAGTATCAATTCCTTCGACTCAGCTTTCTTTATTGCCCAACTCTCACATCTGTACGTGACTACTGGAAAAACCATAGCTTTGGCTATATGGGCCTTTGTTGGCAAAGTAATGTCTTTGCTTTTTAATATGTTGTTTGGGTTTGTCATAGCTTTTCTTCCAAGCAGCAAGTGTCTTTTAATTTCATGGCTACAGTCACCATCTGTAGTGCATTTGGAGCCCAAGAAAATAGTCTCTCACTGTTTCCATTGTTTCCCCATCTATTTGCAATGAAGTGATGGGACCAGATGCCATGATCTTAGCTTTTTAAAGGTTGAATTTTAAGCCAGCTTTTTCACTCTCCTCTTTCACCTGCATCAAGAGGCTCTTCCTCTTCACTTTCTGCTGTTAGGGTGGTGTCATCTTCATATCTGAGGTAATTGATATTTCTCCCAGCAATCTTGATTCCAGCTTGTGCTTCATCCAGCCCCACGTTTCACGTGATGTATTCTGCATACAAGTTTAATAAGCAGGGTGACAATATACAGCCTTGATGTACTCCTTTCTCAATTTGGAACCAGTCTGTTGTTCCATGTCCAGTTCTGACTGTTGCTTCTTGACCTGCATGCAGGTTTCTTAGGAGGCAGGTGAGGAGGTAGGGTATTCCCAATCTCTTGAAGAAATTTCCAGTTTGTTGTGACCCACACAGTCAAAGGCTTTAGTGTATTCAATGAAGCAGAAGTAGTTGTTTTTCTGGAACTCCCTTGCTTTTTCTATGATCCAGTGGATGTTGGCAGTTTCATCATTGGTTCCTCTGCATTTTCTAAATTCATCTTGAACATATTTAAGTTCTCAGTTCATGTACTGTTGAAGCCTGGCTTGGAGAATTTGAGCATTACTTAACTAGTGTGTGAGCTGAGTACAATTGTGCGGTAGCTTGAGCGTTCTTTGGCATTGCCTTTCTTTGGGATTGGAATGAAAACTGACTTTTTCTAGTCCTGTGGCCACTGCTGAGTTTTCCTAATTTGCTGGCATGTTGAATGCAGCACTTTTATAGCATCATCTTTTAGTATTTGAAATAGCTTAACTGGAATTCCATCACCTCCACTAGCTTTATTCGTAATGATGCTTCCTAAGGCCCACTTGACTTCACATTCCAGGATGTCTGGCTCTAGGTGAGTGATCACACCATCGTGTTTATCTGGGTCATGAAGATCGTTTTTGTATAGTTTCTTCTCTGTATTCTTGCCACCTCTTTTAATATCCTCTGTTTCTCTTAGGTCCATACTGTTTCTGTCCTTTATCGAGCCCATCTTTGCATGAAATGTTGCCTCCATAACAAGTGGTAAAAATTGGATAGTTTGAAGTCTTTATACAACCTGCTTATCTTACACTGCTTTTTACTAGTTATATTAAAGATACTCAAAAGTAACTGACTGTTGTGGACTCATGCACTTGTTTGACATCATGTAAATTTTTCCCTAGAAAATGCCATGCAGCTGGATTATTGAATAGATAAGCGAGTGTGAGACAGCACATATTTACTTAACCTCTTTTCTTGAGTGCACCAAAAATATAATATCTTAATCTAGATCATTAACAATTTGTTATATAATTGAGACTTACATTAATTATGTAATATTGTTTGGGTTGTTTTTTTAAAGGGTCTTATTCATTATGGACGAGATAACCAGAATTTAGATATTTTGCTTTTCCAAGAAGTCCTGGAATATATGTCTAGGATTGACAGAGTGCTGAGTTTTCCTGGAGGTTCACTTCTTCTAGCAGGACGCAGCGGTGTGGGTCGTCGGACCATCACTTCTTTAGTCAGTCACATGCATGGAGCAGTGCTGTTTTCACCGAAGATTTCCAGGGGATATGAACTGAAGCATTTCAAGAATGATCTCAAACATGTAAGTGCCTCACAGTCTTTTACTTTATTTGGTTTTAAATCCTAATTTGTTATTCTAAAAGGCTTTAGTGGCCTTTAAGTCTCTGATACACAGTATAGTCTTTATTTTATTTTTATGATTGTTTTCTTCATGATTTTGCAAAATTATGTTTTTAGCTCTCAGTACCTCAGATTATGGGATATTATATGGCTTGGTAAGATAAACAGAAAGTAGAATTTAAGACATATGTGGGTTTATTTAAAAATAATCCTCTAGCTTTTCATGTTCTAGCTATAAAACAATTAAATGTTCTCCCAGGAGTATTTGTTTATGAACTGAATTTACTTTCCAAACTATGTTTTGATTACTCAATAAAGTATCAGTCAATAAAAATAGCTTAGTTTACCTACAGAATTAACATTTTTACCAACATTTGCCAAAAAATACTTAGTGGGTTGCGGAATGTACTTTCTCTTTGTGCAGGTGCTACATCTTGCTGGAATTGAAGCCCAGCAGGTAGTTTTACTTCTTGAGGATTACCAGTTTGTACATCCTACATTTCTGGAGATGATCAATAGCCTTTTGTCTTCAGGTAAGTGAATGGGTTTTATTTAAAGAAAAATAAATAATGTAACTATTATTCAAGTGAAGTTATCTTATATAAAATTATGTTTCAGAAAATATTTGGCATAGCTTCTACTAAAGTGATAGAAGGTTAAACATTAAACATGCTCAGAGCAGGAGAACTGAGAAATCCTGTTTTTATGAAACCAAGAGGTTGTGGAATTATATAAAAATGATGATTAACTATTATGTTGGTAAATATACTGAATAATTTGCCACCTTATACACTTTTGGTGGGACTATTAGATAATATATATAACCTTTTGGGAAAGTTATCAACCAGTATTTATTTAAAAAATGTACTATATCCTTTGATATAAACAATATATTAAGTTGTAGAAATTTAGTTTGTAGAAATAAAAGAACTATAAAGAAATATGTAAGAAATAAGAAATATGCTAGCACCTCACTGTCCATCATTAGTAAAATAATTTAATAATTATAATATGGTC
Source organism: Oreotragus oreotragus (assembly GCA_006410675.1). Classification (NCBI taxonomy): domain Eukaryota; kingdom Metazoa; phylum Chordata; class Mammalia; order Artiodactyla; family Bovidae; genus Oreotragus; species Oreotragus oreotragus. Next base: position 263,780 of record SJYX01003212.1, read on the forward strand.
TTAAATATGGCTATATCATAGCAGATATATTTCAGATATATTAGATCTCATGTTTCTTGAATTGTGATATACTCTTGTCTCTGGAGCCAGCTTATCTTTTTAGTGAGTCCCTGAGGAAAATACCTGCAGTTTCCTATATTTCTCCTTTCCTGCAGACTTTGTGACGGTTATTAGAGTCTGCTTGTAATGTATAGTCATTGTTAATAGAATTAGTGTGAGATAGGTTTGTTTTGGGTCTTTCATGGTAGCTCAGTCAGTAGATAATCCACCTGCTATGTGGAAGACCTGGGTTCGAAGATCCCCTGGAGGAGGGTATGGCAACCCACTCCAGTATTCTTGCCTGGAATCCCCCATGGACAGAGGAGCCTGGTGGGCTGCAGTCCATGGGGTCACAAAGAGTCAGACCCGACTGAGCATGACACAGCTTTGTTTTGAACTTGGACCAAGAGTGTTTTGGTACTTAAGTATAAAATAAACTTTGTTAAATCTAGTTTCAGCTCTCTTAGCTGCTCCACTCCAGGGACTGAGGACAAATTTACATGATGCTCTTGTTCCACTGTGGTTTTATATAATACATGTTTTTAATACTGCTATGTAGACTCTGCATGAAGTAGTCTTTTTGTTTTCAGAATTTAATAGCTTTGGTTGAAGAAAACATTTTGTTTATAAAGTAAGGTGTCTATACTTTAGTGCCCAAATGAGAAAGACTCTAGTTAGACAAGTAGTACATCAACTTTTGTCAAAGTGGAGGTAATGGTATAGTGAAAGTACTAGGCCTCTTTTGTAAATAACCTATTTTTTTTTTAGGGATTCCCTGATAACTCAGTTGGTAAAGAATCTGCCTGCGATGCAGGAGACCCTGGTTTGATTCCTGGGTCAGGAAAATCCACTGGAGAAGGGAAAGGCTACTCACTCCAGTATTCTGGCCTGGGGCATCCCATGGATAGTACAGGGGTCGCAAAGACTGAGTGACTTTCACTTTCACTTCATTTTGATTTTTAAAGTTCTTATTTCTGCATATTGCTTAAATTGTCACTAGATGGCGACTTTGTTCCTTTTGGCTGATGTAAAGTAGTAGGCCAGATATTCAGGGTTTTTGTTTTAATTTGTGAAAGCAAACATTCAGATAAGCATTAACCCAGTACTTATTATATGATAAATTGGTCTTTATTATCAACATATAACAGCAAAAATAATAAACTTAAATTTTGGTTGTTAATTTTTCTAACTTTTTTTGGCAAAAATATTTATGTGAAAAGTCCTTTCAGAGAAAGTACTTAATAGGCCCTTTGGTCTCTTTTCTATATTTAAAATTCTTATTCTCTATAGAGTATGTAAATAGAACTAAGTTTCTTTATTAAATTTAAGGATACAAGGGTATCTTGGTACAGCTCAAATTTAGAGAAAGACAGAGCATATTTCCATGTATGTGCTTGTGCTTGAATATGTACACGACTGATGGCTGGGTCATGATCTGGTACCTCTGAGATAAGCATAAAGAAAAGTAGTAATTTAGACTGTGTTGGACTTTTCATGAATGCAGAAAAAAAATTTTCATTTAATCTTACAGTTTCTTGTGAACTACAAATATTTTGATTTAATACATATTTATTAAATAACTGGATTTATGGTGGTGACCAAGCCCTTTATCAGGTTCTTATAGTCTTACCACCTTTTTCATCATTCTGTTGCATAGTAGCAGGCCATGACTAGTTCTCCTGATTTCCAGTAAAAAACTCATTCATTAATTTATTCATTTATTTAATAGATGTTTATGGTTTAGATTCTTTGCCAGGAATGTCCTAAGGTTAATATTGATCATAATTAAATGTTTGCCTTCTGGGAATTTAGAATCTAAGTGGGCAGGGAGAAGTAATTCATTTATTATTAAATGATGTGATAAATGCGAAACAGTGATGTTTGGATATTATATTCAAGAGAAAAGAGTACTTTCCCTAACATGTTGATATTCAGGAAAGGCTCATGGGTGTGGCAAAGGAGTGTCTTGAGGGATAAACAATATTTTTAGTGGAAGATTTGGGGCAGAGCAAGACTGTAGTATGATCTATTCCAGGAAGAGGAAATATTTCATTAAAGTTTTAGAACACAGAAAAGTTCACTGAGGTTAGAATACAAAGTCTTGGAAGAGGGTAGAGAAGGACTTGGAAAGGCAGATGAACGGTTAGTGGGAAGAGTTTGAATTTTTTTGAATGAAGGTTACAGGTAATATAGAGGTTATAGGGCTTGCTTGTTTTGGAAACAAAGATTGAATAACATCAATGTATGTAAAATGTGTGTTGAATTTAGTATAATGTAGCTAAGTCTCAGAAGAAATATAATGTTCTGCAGGTGAAGTTCCTGGACTCTACACTCTTGAAGAATTAGAGCCCTTGCTCTTGCCTCTTAAAGATCAGGCTTCGCAGGATGGATTTTTTGGACCAGTCTTCAACTAAAGGTGGGGGCTGGTTGCCAGGGAAACCAACCAAATGAGTCCTTCCTCTTTCCCAGGAAGCCACATCAGAAGGGGAGTGATCAGCTAAGCCCTTATTATTGAGTCCTGGTGTAGGGGGATGGTGGCCTTCCCCCTCCCCCCGCTAGACTCACATAGTACAGAACATATGTTCACTCCATCAGCCCGGGCCCCTCACTGCTCTCAGCTTTCTGCTCCATGTCAATTCTTCTTAATCTTTTTTTTTTTTTTTTAACTTTTAGATTTATAGAAAAGTTGCAAAGATGGTCAGGGGAGTCCGTGTGTAGCCTTCACCCAGCTTCCCCTCATGTTAGCATCCTACTGTAACAGCTGCAGTACATTTGTCCGGCAGCGAAATTAACGTTGGTTCAGTGCTATTGGCTTCCCTTGTGTCTCAGCTGGTAAAGAGTCCGCCTGGAATGCAGGAGACCTGGGTTCCATCCCTGGGTTGGGAAGATCTGGAGAAGGGAAAGGCTCCAGTGTTCTGGCCTGGAGAATTCCATGGACTGTATAGTCCATGGGGTTTAAGGAGTCGGACACGACTGAGTGACTTTCATTTCACTTCACATTCTGTAGTTTCTTTGAAACTAAAGAAACATATTATTATAGAAGCAGTTTCATGTACACAGTGGATAATCTAAAATTGATAAGCAAAAAATAAGGCAATAGTGACACCACCCAGGCACTGCTATTACAGTGATCATCTTTATTTTTCTGCAAGAATGTTTATTATTGATGAAACAAAGAAAGTTGTTAAAGAGCTACCTTCCCTTCTCTCTGTTTAAGTTTAGAGGGGATTTCTACCACACCTTGAAGAAAGAGGTCATCTCAATGCTATTTTAAAACTACTTCAGAACATAGAAAATAAAGGAGAGTTTCTAAATTCATTTTTATGAAGGGAAAATAATATTGACGTTGAAACAAGGAAAAATATTTCTCCTAAAAGAAAACCAGAGATCAGTTTTGCTTCTGAACATTGAAACAAAAATCCTAAAAAGAAAAAAATTACTTAATAGAATCCAGTATGATATTTGAAAAGTAACAGCAGTATCATATCTTTTTGGGATATTTTATCCCAGCTTGCACAAACATAGCACATACGTGTGCATTGCAGGCATGTTCATCTGTTCAGTCGTGTGCGACTTTGTGACCTTTCGGACTGTAGCCCTCCGCGCTTCTTTGTCCATGGGGTTTTTCAGGTGAGAATAGTGGAATGGGTTGCTGTTTCCTCCTCCAGGGTATCTTCCCAAGCGGGGGATCAAACACGCATCTCTTGTCTCCTGCATTGCAGGCAGATTTTTCACTTTGAGTATAATTCTGTTTCATAGCTTGCTCTTTTGTTAAAAAGCTTCTGCCATCCAATTTTATAAAATTTTAATTTCATAAAACCAGACCATATATGGATTTCTTCAAATATTGTTATTGTAATATTCCATGACTATATTTATCTTATTTTTTTAGGAGTGCAACAAAACTTGCATATTGTTTTGATAATGGATTCCTCAAATTTAAACTTCATAATAAACTGTGAGAGCAATCCTGCTTTGCATAAGAAGTGCCAGGTGTTGTGGATGGAGGCTTGGTCAGATAGCAGTATGAAGAAAGTAAGTTTAATGTTTAAATACGGAAATAAAAAATAAGCACATTTTGTTTTTAAGACACCAAGGACTTCCCTGGTGGCTCAGATGGTAAAGCGTCTGCCTACAATGTGGGAGACCCGGGTTCAGTCCCTGGGTTGGGAAGATCTCTGGAGAAGGGAATGGCAACCCACTCCAGTATTCTTGCCTGGAAAATCCCATGGATGGAGGAGCCTGTTAGGCTATAGTCCATGGGGTTGCAAAGAATTGGACATGATTGAGCGACTTCACTTTCACTTTCTTTTTAAAGTTATTAGTTGTCACAACTTCCCCTTGGTGTTTATTATAATCCTTAATTGTGGAACTGAGCATCTCTCATATATTTGAAAATAACTGTCTTTTCTTTATACTCTCGTACTTGACTACAAAATTTTAGGTGTAAGATTATGTTCTTAATTAAGGACCACAAAGATATTTAGTATATTTAAAAAATTTTATAAATTTCATTACTTAGTCTGTTATAGACTACCTTATGATTAAAATATCACAGCAATAATTTTAGCAGTTGTTTCAATTAAAATTTAGGTTCCTTTAAAAAAAATTCTGTCATTGTTATGATATGTGTTTGGAGGGGTATGAGTGTAAAGTGTGAACTCAAAAACCATCTCAACTGGAAGCCTTTTACATTGCTTATTTGAATAAATAATAATTTTCAATATTGTCTCCTTGAATGATGCTCATATTTCCAATCATTGATTTATTTTTGTATAGTACATGTGCAAACTATTGCCTATTGTGATTCAGAGAAAGGAGCACAATTTGAGATAATAGATAACATTTTACAGTTGAGATGATCCTTTAAGTAGATTTCAGTAAGTAGATAGAGGAAAGTTATTCCAGTCTGAAGGGGCTACATGAACAAGAAGTATTCATTAAGAAGCAGTAATTATTGGATGCTTAATATGTGTCACTCTTTTATATACTGGGGATATAGCAGAGAAAAGAGAGACACAAGTCCCTGCCCTCATGGAGTTTACATTCTTTGTGGGGATATTTGGAGGGAAAGCTTTCTACAGGAAGAATCTGAGATGAGAGCAGGCCTGGTGATTTGAGGGCCAGTTCATTTTTAATAGAGTGATCAAGGTGGAGAGTAGTTGCAGATGAGGTTGGGAAATTAAGAGAACAGTTAGGGTGGGGCTTTGGATGCTATTATAAGGATTTCAATTTTTCTGGAAACCAGTAAGGGACTCCTTGGAGGCTTGTGAGCAAAACTGTTCTGATGTTTTATGGGCTTGCATAATAATAGACTGTAGAAGACCAGGAGGAAGCAGTTATAAAGCTATTGCAGTAATCTTGGTGAGAGACAAGGATGACTTGCTCTCAGGATATAGTGGTAGAGGTGGTGAGAACTGGTATACACTGGTATGTTTTGCAGTAGAAATGATAGGGTTTGCTGACAGATTGTAATAAGTTATTAGGGGAAGTGAGGAGTTGAGGATGCCTGCCAGTCTTGGCTTGAGCTCCTGGAAAGACTGGAGTACCTGTCAGTTGAAGGGAGACTATGAGAGGAAGATTTTGAGAAGAGAAGATGAAGCTTTCAGTTTTAGACCTATTAAATAAGAGGTGTGTCGGACATCTGAGTTGGAAGATTGAGACGTTCAGGGGAAAAGATCAGGCATACAGGCAAAATTGTGGGAATTATCAGAGTTTAAGTGGCATTTAAAGCTTTGAGAACAAATACTACTAAAGGAGTGAATGCTGGCAGAAAGGGAAGAGATCCAAAGGCTGACCCCTGGGGCACTTTCAGCATTAAGAGGCTGAGATGAACAGGAACCAGCAAAGGATACTAAGAAGGAACCACTAGGGAAGTAGGAAACAGGAGTTGTGAGTACAAGTGAAGCCTGGAAGCCAAGTGAAAACAGCATTCCGAAGGGGCAAGGAAGGATGAACTGTGACACGTGGAAGTCCATGAAAGCTGGAAACTGATCATTGGGTTTAGCAACTTGTATGACTTTAATGAAGCAGTTTCAGTTAGTAGTGGAAAAAAATACTGTATTGAAATTTGTTTTGGAAAGAATGAGAAGAGTGGAGAGTGAATATAGTCACCTCTTTTGAAGAATTTTGTTATAAAGTGGAAGGTAAAATGGATCAGTAACTGCAGGAAATGGGAATAAAATAGTTTTTTCTTAAAAAAAATTGTTAAGATGGAGTAAACTGGAGCATGCTCATATGCCATTGGGAATGCAAGAAAGGAAACAAAACATATATTTTATATGAAACGAGCAATGTCCTTGGGTCTAGACACCATATGGGTCTATTACACAAATAGAAGGACTGAGGACAAGCCTTTGATTGGGCTTCCCTGTGGCTCAGCTGGTAAAGAATTTGCCTGCAATGCAGGAGACCTGGGTTTGATCCCTGGGTTGAGAAGATCTCCTGGAGAAAGGAAAGACTACCTACTCCAGTATTCTGGCCTGGAGAATTCCACAGACTGTATAGTCCATGGGGTTGCAAAGAGGCAGACACAACGGAGAGACTTTCACTTCACTTTGCTTGGAGAATGGAAGTTTCATCTGTAGCAGCAGGAAAGGAAGCAGAGTACAGGGGTCTTGGTCCAAGCAGGTGGGCAGGATTGTTTCTGTTTTCCAAGTGAAATCAGAACTAAGATTAATCACTTGACAGAAAAATTGAGGGAAGAGATTTTGGAATCTTGAAGAGATGTAGAAGGATGTGCAAAATAGTTTTGGAGGAGGGAAGGAGTGAAAGGCTTAGGAGAGTGGAGTATGATAGTAATAGGTAGATAGCATTATGGGTTCACATGAGGCTAGTGATTGTAAAGTCCAGCTGAGGCCATTCAGTGTAGCTGTGTGCTTTTTCTCCAGTCACGTGTGCACTCAGGGATACAGACCTGCAATAGTGGTGACTTGCATTTAAGCAGGATTGGGGCTTTGCTTTGCTACATGAGTATGTGCCAAAGAATGTTCAAGCTACCACACAACTGCACTCATCTCACACGCTAGCAAAGAAATGCTCAAAATTCTCCAGGTGAGGCTTCAACAGTATGTGAACCATGAACTTCCAAATGTACCAGCTGGATTTAGAAAAGGCAGAGGAACCAGAGATCAAATTGCCAACATGTGCTGTATCATCAAAAAAGCAGGAGAGTTCTAGAAAAACATCTACTTCTTTTTACTGATTATGCCAAAGCCTTTGACTGTGTAGATCACAACAAGCTGTGGAAAATTCTTCAAGAGATTACCAGACCACCTGACCTCCCTCCTGAGAAATCTGTATGCAGGTCAGGAAGCAGAAGTTAGAACCGGACATGGAACAACAGACTGGTTCCAAATAGGGAAAGGAGTACATCAAGGCTATATATTGTCACCCTACTTATTTAACTTATATGCAGAGTACATTATGCAAAATGCCAGGCTGGATGAAGCACAAGCTGGAATCAGGATTGCTGGGAGAAATATTAATGACCTCAGATATGCAGATAGCACCACCCTGATGGCAGAAAGTGAAGAGAAACTAAAGAGCCTCTTGATGAAGGTGAAAGGAGAGTGAAAAAGCTGGCTTAAAACTCAACATTCAAAAAGCTAAGTTCATGGCAAATAGTTGGGGAAACAATGGAAACCGTGAGAGACTTTATTTTTTGGGCTTCAAAATCACTGCAGGTGGTGACTTTAGCCATGAAATTAAAAGACACTTGCTCCTTGAAAGAAAACCTATGACCAACCTAGACAGCATATTAAAAAGCAGAGACATTACTTTGCCAACAAAGGCCCGTCTAGTCAAAGCTATGGTTTTTCCAGTAGTCATGTGCCAGGGTCCAGCCCCGGTGGATCCAGGGTAGTTCGAAGCAGGGACAGCGTTGGCATCCTAGGAAATAAACTATTTAATTAGAAATATAAAGGGAGATTAGGAAAGAATAGTGTAGTAGGAAAATAAATGGAGAAAAGAGGCTGAATAACTTGGTTTACGTGGAAAACCAATAAAACTCCAAGACAAGGAATTTGCACCACCTACGTAGGCCACAGGCATCTTCCCGTTCTCCCGAAAGAGAGGAGACACAAAGGCCTCCCCGGTCAGATCTTAGAAGCCCTGGCAAAATTAGTAGGCTTGGCAAGCCTCCACACTCCAGATGGGAATTCAACCAGAAAAGACGAGAACGAGAAAAGACCACACAGGGGAAACCAGTCTTTCCAGGAACTGGTCCGTTTCTTTATTTTTCAGGTCCACTTTTATACTTTTAATTATACATAGAGATAAACAGAGTCACGCAGGGTCAGCTGCTCCGACCTTTATCTAAAGACAGTGTTCTCAGCATATCTTGGTTCTTTCAAGGGTCTTATATTTGTTTTACAATATCTTCTGGTCTGGAGACTGATTAACATTTTATGGCCTCACCTTTCTTTCTATTGATAAAGGTTAATCGATCAGAAAACTTGTTTCCCCTTAAGATCTATTTAGTCTTAAGACAGTGATAAAGTTACATTTTTACATAGCAAGGACACAATAATTTATAACAAAGAGGAGTACGGTGATTTATAACAAAAGAGAAAATTCATTAACTCAAAAGTCTAGCATTGCTAACATCAAAACTACTATATTTCTTTTTCTACATTCCAGTTACATTGATTAACATACTCCCAGGTGCCTAAGGATATGGAGGCCTGGCGGCAATCATTAACTCAGCAATGAAACCCTTCACCAACAATTTTTATCTTTAGTAAAACCCTATGCTAACTAAGACTTTCAAAATACTCCAAACTCTCTGTGCTGTTTATGGTTGAGAGGTTGTAAACAATCATGTACTTAGTAGCAGGAGTGTGGGTAATCCTGTCACAGAAGCTAGTCTGCCAGCAGAGAGTTTTTTGGACTGAAACACCCTTGTCACGCCCAGGAGATTTATTAACTGGAGTCCTAAGTTAACTCCTCTTCAGAGAGAGGTGGTGGGGAATAGCCCCTTGTATATTGTCAGAAGAGTAGGCGAAAAGGACCATGCAGTAAGGCAGGCAGATTCTGGTTTTGGGGCAGATGCACGAGCAGATCCAGCGAGGCTCCCTTAAGGCCCAACTCACCTTTGCCTGTCGGGCCCCTTAACCTCATGACCTTTGCCACGGGCGGGACTCCTCGCGCTGGCTCCCGGCAGTCATGTATGAATGTGAGAGTTGGACTATAAAAGAAAAGCTGAGCGCAGAAGAATTGATGCTTTTGAAATATGGTGTTGGGGAAGACTCTTGAGAGTCCCTTGGACGGCAAGGAGATCCAACCGGTCCATCCTAAAGAAATCAGTCCTGAATATTCATTGGAAGGACTGATGTTGAAGCTGAAGTTCCAATACTTTGATCACTTGATGTGAAGAACTGACTTATTGGAAAAGACCCTGATACTGGGAAAGACTGAAGGCAGGAGAAGGGGACGACAGAGGATGAGACGGTTGGACGGCATCACCTTCTTAATGGACATGAGTTTGAGCAAGCTCCAGAAGTTGGTGATGGACAGGGAAGCCTGGCGTGCTGCAGTCCATGGGGTCGCAAAGAGTTGGACACGACTGAGTGACTGAACTGGCTGACTGAGTACGACAAAGTAGGGGAAGGCCAAGGAAACTGAGGAGCTACGGTAGGAAAATGGCAAATGACAGTATAGAGGTTGCTGAATGAATAGACTGTAGGTCTTGGTGAAATTTGAGGATTGTTTGCATTGCAAAAGGAATGAGCTGGTTAGACAGGAATGTAATGGTAAAAGAGGGGGATGTTTGCAAGTGAGATTATGAAATGATTGCAGTTATTGTTAATGACAAGGTTTTAGGATGTGACCATTTGACATGGTAGGGGAGAGTGGCTGGGGAAAAGGTGATAGATAACAGAAGGAGAAGAATTCAAGGAATTGAGAGGTCAAGGTATCAGTAAGAATGAATAGTGTTAATATACTCATTCAACTCCAAAGTGCAAAGTGGAATGTGGTTGAAACCAAGCAAGAAAACTTTCCTAACGTGGGATTTTATTTAGAGATAGATTCTTTCCTACCCCTCCCAGCTTTATTGAGGTATAATTGACACATAAAAACTGTATGTATGTTTAAGGTGTACATCATGTTGTTTTTGTTTATGTTGTGAAATGATTAGCACAATCATGTTATCCTAAGGGATAGAGTATTTTAAAGAAAGTGAGTTTCCAAAGAAATGTTCGTTGATTTAAAAGTGTGTATTTAAACTATTCTCTCAGCTGTTTCTGTATATGTTTAGAAATCAGTGAAAATACTTGAGAAAAAAAAATTCTTTGGCTCAAGAATCATGGAACTTTCAAACACTCCACTAGTTAAGGTATCTTAACGTTTTATTCAGTCTGAGAAGAAAAAGATGTTTTTTGACCTAATTACCTGGATTACTTGCACTTGTTCTTATTAGGCATGTGAAGTGTATCAGGTGAAATAAGTTGGAGGTTTTGGGCTTAATTTTTAAATTTTGGAGTTCTACTTAGTTTTTGTTCCCCAGAAATAGGGTTTAAAAAATTTTTTATATAATTTAATATCTGTTCATTACTTAATTTTCTTATTTGTGATAGTGGCAAAAACCTTGCTATGACTAGACAATAGATAGTTTTTAGCATTATCAATTATGTTGATATCAATTATGATATTATTTTCATTTATTTTCCCCTATTTCTCATTTAAGAAATCTTAGAATCCTTCCTGTTCCTTTATGTCATGAAGGCATTTTATTAGTTTGATACCAAATAAAGCATTTGATATTATTACTTTGTGATTTTTAAATGGTATCTGTGATTATTTTCTAATTCAATCAAAATTGTTAGTTTCTTCATTTCATAAAGTCTAATCATTTTTCAAGTGAGATATTGAAGCTTTTCCTGTGTGCTATTAATTTCCAGTCAATGGTTGATATATGTGTCAAAACATCAACTAGGAAATGTTTTCTGAAGACTGATGTACTGTTTTTTTTTCTTAGTTTGGAAGGAATCCTAGAAGAAAAGTCCAACTGATACTTTTTATGTGTTATGTTAAGTGTTTTTTTACCTCTGATACTGGATTTACTTAAACATTTTTCTTACTGAATTGAACTTTAAAGAAATGCTCTTCCTATTTTAGATACCTGAAATGTTACTCAGTGAAATGGGTGGTGAAGAAAGATATAGTGACAAAAAAAGAAAAGAAGAAAAGAAAAAGAAATCAGGTAGTATTTTGATGAAATTGATTTTACCGGGCTTTTATTGATGAAATAATTGCCGTTTTCTAATGTCGTAAGGTAAGCAGGGTCAGTAATGAAGAGCCTTCCATGTCATGTTATAGAAGGAATTTGGATTCTGATTTCTTAGTGATTTGGAATAATTGACGGGTTTTTGTTAGAGATGTAATGAGAGTCTTGTTTTAGAAAGAGAAGTCTCTGCATCCACTTGTTTTTTCAGGTATTAGAAATAGATTGGTGTACAGAGAAACAGGGGTTCTATAGACTAGTATAGAAGGCTACTGCCTTCTAATCTAAGAGGAAGGAATGGACTTGGGTGGTATTAGGAGGTAATCTAAAGAGGATTTGGTTATATAATGGCTGCTGTATGCAAGGAAGAAGGATGCAAGAGTATTTCTCAGGGTTCTGCTTGGAAGAATTTATTAGAAGTTGATTTTGTTCACTGGGGTAGAGAATACAGAGGGGAATAGGTTGAGACAACAAGAGAGAGATAGTGTGTTTGGTCATGTATATATCGGCTTCCCAGGTGGCTCAAGTAATAAAGAAACCGCCAGCCAGTGTAGGTGATGTGGGTTTGATCCCTGGGTCAGGAAGATTCCCTGGAGAGAAAATGGCAACCCACTCCAATATTCTTACCTGGAAAATTCCGTGGACAGAGGAGCCTGGCGGGCTACTACTGTCCATGGATTTGCAAAGAGTTGAACATGACTGAGAAACTGACCCCACATGTGTATATTGAATCTAACGAGAGCTTGTTCTTAATTTTTTGACTTCTGAAGCCCTGTTTCTTCCCATGTACATAGGAGGGAATAGGGGTTATTTGGTTTGGTATATCTTTTCCACTCATACAGCTTTGAGTAAGCTTACTTTTAGAATACATGTTACGTAGTCCCAATTAATTGACATGGGAAACTGTAGATTTATCTTTTTTGCAGCAATAAAACTTGTCAGGGGAAAACAGGGAAAGGTATATACGTACAGTTGAAGTGTAGAGACCACTGGAAAAAATAATGCAAATTAATAAGAAAAATGGAAGCTATGCATGGATACCTAGGAATACCTGTTCACCTTTAAGCAAATATATTATCTCATAATTTCATTGAATAGAAAAAGATATAGTTAAATTTATTTTCTGTAATTCCTAATGGACCATACTTACATTGTCATTTTTTTTTTCTTTCTAGTTGATCCTGATTTTCTAAAATCTTTTTTATTAATCCATGAGTCTTGTAAAGCATATGGTGCCACACCAAGCCGATATATGACCTTTTTACGTGTGTATTCTGCCATTAGTAGCAGCAAGAAAGAGGAATTATTAAAAAGACAAAGTCATTTGCAGGTACATTATTGGTGATCTAAAATTATTTTATTTATGTGTAAGGGACAAGGATTATGTAAATCACAATGCCATAAATAAATATTGTACTGTATTAAGTATCCTAGAAAACTGTCTCACCTATCTATATTGCCCATTAGCTTATAGTAATGGTTTTGTATTTTTTTTGGTTAATAATTATTTCTTTACTTCACTATGCATGTTATTTGTGTGCTTTTGATAGCTTATTGTGCTGGTTTTAAATGTCATTTTCACATGAACTTATTTTAGAAATCAAAAGTGCTTAGTAGTAATTAAAACATAATATGTGATATTATGTTTTATAGTAGACTTTATATTTTATAAACATATTCTTAAAAGTATATTTTATTATATTCATTTCATTATTATGTATAATTTATTATATTCTGATTTATGTCACTTAGTACATTTGGAACTCTTTGTATTTCTATAATTGTAGAGCTTCAGCTTAAGTGTGCTATTAGAATGCTAACCCCAGATTCTGTGAGAGAGCATTCTGTCTCCAGAGTTCTTGCTTCTCTTCGTAAGGGTAGGAAATCAGGAACATTAATTGATAGAGTTACCTTTATTCTTCTTTCTACTCACTTACTTTCATTTATATTAAGCCACTAACTGCACATGCTTTGAAAAGTTAATTTCCTGATTTAGTTCTCTATTGTATTTGAGGTAAATAAATTTACTGGGTTACAGCTTTATTGGGTCAATGTCTTGTGTACATTAGATGAAATGCTAATGTAAAGAACCAGCATGATGCCTGTCCTCTGTACTGGGTGCTCAGTAAATACTGTTTGAAGTGAAGTGAAGCGAAGTCCCTCAGTCGTGTCCGACTCTTTGAGACCCCATGGACTGTAGCCTACCAGGCTCCTTGGTCCAAGGGATTTCCAGGCAAGAGTACTGGAGTGGGTTGACAGTTCCTTCTCCTGGGGATCTTCCCGACCCAGGGATCGAACCTGTCTCCCACATTGTAGGCAGAAGCTTTACCGTCTGAGCCACCAAGTTTACATTCCCTTTTTTGCCATTACTATCTTTCTTCTGATTCGTTTTGTGACAAAAATGGAATTGTATTGAAGAACAGAGAGAATATTTTTCATGTTCATTCCTTTGATTATTGATGGATGGTGGAATGGAGTGTTATAATGGCCAGACCAGGGTCACCGCCTCCACCCCACCCCCCTACCCAAAGAATAGCTGAAGCATTTGGAGTGATTGCTAACCAGCACCCTATGTAAGGCAGTCTCTGGTAAAATAGTTGGATAATGGACAAACAAAACCAAGGTATGTCCAGTATAAAAAGAGTGGTCCCTGAGGTCCTTTTGTTCAGTTAATGAGACTGAAAAATTAGAAAGGTTTACTGAGTATTTTTTTCTTTCTATTTTCTTTCCTGTCTAATGCAGTTGAGTGAAACCCCACTGGTTAAGCTAATTAATATGTGTTAATATATTCAGCTTTACTGTGATGCTTTAAGATCCATTTTTCTCTAAAGCCTTTGTGGAGTCTTTTTCTACATCTTAATGAGTAAACAGTTGACTAAATTGTTATAATTAGCAATAAGAAAAAACCCAAGGTCACTTGCAGATGTGGTACTTGTACACATTTATATTTTTTTCATTCATTCTTATGGACTTTGTTTACCCTATGTATATAAAATTCCTTTTCTTTTAATATTGTCGGTCTCTTCTATTAATGTAGGCTGGTGTCTCTAAACTAAATGAAGCTAAAGCTCTTGTGGCTGAATTGAACAGAACCGCTGGAGCACAAAGTGTATTACTTAAAACTAAGCAAGACGAAGCAGATGCTGCTCTTCAAGAGATCACAGTATCGATGCAGGTAACATTTAGAGGAAGCACAGAGATGCAAACGATAGGAAGGCCATTTATCCCTGGTTGTGGTTCAGTGTGAAAAATAATGATTTTACTTAAATGGGTTTAAAAAGTATTGCTTGTCTATCTTGACTAGACTGATAGTGTTGTGTACTTGAACTTTTGGAAAGAGTGTATTATTTTCCCATATTGTTTAAAGTCACAACTGTAGTCTCCTCAGTTGTTCATACACTAATTTATCTAAATCCTGTAAATACCAAAGTATAAACATTTTGATTGGTATAGATTTGTCTGTAACTGGTTTTGTTTACCCTCTGTTAGTTAATGTTTTCTTTTATTTTTCTTAATATTATCTCCTTCAGGCCCCAGTACTCTTGCCTGGAAAATCCAATGGACGGAGTAGCCTGGTGGGCTGCAGTCCATGGGGTCGCTAACAGTCGGACAGACTGAGCGACTTCACTTTCACTTTTCTCTTTCATGCATTGGAGAAGGAAATGGCAACCCACTCCAGTATTCTTGCCTGGAGAATCCCAGGGATGGGGGAGCCTGGTGGGCTGCCGTCTATGGGGTCACACACAGGTGGACACGACTGAAGTGACTTAGCAGCAGCAGCAGGCTTCAAGCCTGTTTTTGATATTCCTAGGATTTATAAAATGTCTTTATTCATTCTATTTATACTTTCATGATATTTTTTAATATTTTGATTGTATCTTCTTTTTACATTGCCTTTCTTTGGTTGAACCATCCCAAGGGAGATTTCTCTGCATTCTTTATTGCCAGGGTATTCTTTTTTTTAAAAAAGTTATTTTTTTATTGAAGGATAATTGCTTTACAGAATTTTGCTGTTTTCTGTCAAACCTCAACATGAATCAGCCATAGGTACACATATATCCCCTCCCTTTTGAACCGTCCGGTGATGGATAGGGAGGCCTGGTGTGCTGCGATTCATGGGGTCGTAAAGAGTCGGACATGACTGAGCGACTGAACTGAACTGAACCCCTTTAGATAGATACAGAGCCCTGTTGTAAGTTTCCTGAACCATACAGCAAATTCCCATCAGCTATCTGTTTTGCATGTGGAAATGTAAGTTTCCATGTTACTCTTTCCCTACATCTCACCCTCTCCTCCCCTCTCCCCATGTCCATAAGTCTGTTCTCTATGTCTCTTTCTCCATTGCTGCCCTGTACGTAAATTCTTCAGTACCATTTTTCTAGATTCCATATATATGTGTTTGGACTTCCTGGTGGCTCAGACAGTAAAGTGTCTGTCTACAATACGGGAGACCCGGGTTCGATCCCTGGGTCGGGAAGATCCCCTGGAGAAGGATATGGCAATCCACTCCAGTACTATCGCCTGGAAAATCCAATGGACAGAGGAGCCTGGTAGGCTGCAGTCCATGGGGTCGCAAAGAGTCGGACACGACTGAGCGACTTCACTCACTCATATATGTGTTAGAATACTATATTCATCTTTCTCTTTCTGATTCACTTCACTCTGTATAATAGGTTCTAGGTTCATTCACCTCATTATAACTGACTCAAATTCCTTCCTTTTTATGGCTGAATATTCCATTGTGTATATGTACCACAACTTCTTTATGCATTCATCTTTTGATGGGCATCTAGGTTGCGTCCATGTTCTAGCTATTGTAAATAGTGCTACAATGAACAATGGGATACGTGTCTTTTTCAGTTTGGTTTCCTCAGGGTGTATGCCTAGGAGTGGGATTGCTGGGTCATATGGTGGTTTTATTCCTGACTTTTAAAGGAATCTCCATACCATCTTGCATAGTGGCTGTATTAATTTGCGTTCCCACCAGCAATGCAAGAGCATTCCCTTTTCTCCACACCTTCTCCAGCATTTATTCTTTGTAGACTTTTTGATGATGGACATTCTGACTGGTGTGAGGTGATATCTCATTGTAATTTTGATTTGCATTAAAATTAAGCATCGTGTTAAGCATCTTTCCATTTGTTTGTTAGCCATCTGTATGTCTTCTTTGGAAAAATGTCTGTTTAGGTCTTTTGCCCTCTTTTTGATTGGATTGTTTGTTTTTCTGGTATTGAGTTGTATGAGCTGCTTGTATATTTTGGAAATTAATCTTTTGTCAGTTGTTTCATTTGCTATTATTTTCTCTCAGCCTAAGGGTTGTCTTTTCACCTTGCTTATAGTTTACTTTGCTGTGCAAAAGCTTTTAAGTTAATCAGGTCCCACTTGTTTACTTTTGTTTTTATTTCCGTGACTCTAGGAGGTGGGTCATAGAGGATCTTGCTTTGATTTATGTCATTGAGTGTTTTGCCTATGTTTTCCTCTAAGAGTTTTACAGTTTCTGGTCTTACATTTAGGTCTTTAATCCATTTTGAGTTTATTTTTGTATAGTGTTAGGAAGTGTTTTAATTTCATTCTTTTACATGTCGCTATCCAGTTTTACATGTAGCTGTTCCATAGATCTATATTTCTGTTTCTGTTATACTGTATTGATGAATGTAGCTTTTTAGTATAACCTGAAGTCAGGAAGTTTCATTTCTCCAGCTCCATTATTTCTCAAGATTTCTTTGGCTATTCAGGGTCTTTTGTGTTTTCATATGATATGTGCAATTTTTTGTTTTTCGGCATTTTCTGAAAAATGCCATTGGTAATTTGATAGGTATTGCATTGAATCTGTAGATAGCATTTGGTAGTATAATCATTTTCACAATATTGATTCTTCTTACCCAGGAACATGGAATATCTCTCCATCTGTTCTTATCATCTTTGATTTCTTTCATCAGTGTCTTATAATTGTCTGTGTACATTTCTGTTGTCTCTTTAGGTAAGTTTATTCCTAGATATTTGTTTTTTGTTGTAACGGTGAATTGGATTGAGTCCTTAATTTCTCTTTCTGATTTTTCATTTTTGGTATATAGAAATGCAAGTGATTTCTGTGTATTGATTTTGTTTCCTGAAACACTGTGAAATTCACTGATTAGCTCTAGTAATTTTCTGATAGTATCTTTAGGGTTTTCCAGGTACAGTATCATGTCATCTGAAGACAGTGAAAGCTCTACTTCTTCTTTTCTGATCTGGATTCCTCTTATTTCTTTTTCTTCTCTGATTGCTGTAGCTAGGACTTCCAGAGCTATGTTGAATAATTGTGGTGAAAATGGACATCCTTGTCTTGTTCCTGATTTTAGGAGGAATGCTTTCAGTTTGTCACCATTGAGAATAATGTTTGGTGTAGGATCTCTTCAAGAGAATTAGAGATACCAAGGGAACATTTCATGCAAAGATGGGTTCGATAAAGGATAGAAATGTTATGGACCTAACAGAAGCAGAAGATATTAAGAAGAGGTGGTAAGAATACACAGAAGACTGGAAAAGGTCAGTTTTCATTCCAATTCCAAAGAAAGGCAATGCCAAAGAATGCTCAAACTACCGCACAATTGCACTCATCTCACACGCTAGTAAAGTAATGCTCAAAATTCTCCAAGCCAGGCTTCAGCAATATGTGAACCGTGAACTCCCTGATGTTCAAGCTGGTTTTAGAACAGGCAGAGGAACCAGAGATCAAATTGCCAACATCTGCTGGATCATGGAAAAAGCAAGAGAGTTCCAGAAAAACATCTATTTCTGCTTTATTGACTATGCCAAAGCCTTTGACC
>SJYX01003212.1:285162-335409 GCA_006410675.1 Oreotragus oreotragus
TGCAAAGAGTTGACTCATTGGAAAAGACTCTGATGCTGGGAGGGATTGGGGGCAGGAGGAGAAGGGGACGACAGTGGGTGAGATGGTTGGATGGCATCATGGACTCGATGGACGTGAGTCTGAGTGAACTCCGGGAGATGGTGATGGACAGGGAGGCCTGGCATGCTGCGATTCATGGGGTCGCAAAGAGTCGGACACGACTGAGCGACTGAACTGAACTGAACTGTAGGCTTATCCTATATGGCCTTTAGTATGTTGAGGTAGGTTCCTTCTATGCCCTTTTTTTTGAAGAGTTTTAATTATAAATGAGTGCTGAATTTTATCAAAGGCTTTTCTGCATCTCTTGAGATTATCATATGATTTTTATCATTCCATTTAATATGGTATATCACATTGATTGATTTACATATATTGAAGAGTCCTTTCATCCCTGGAATAAACCTAACTTGATCATGGTGTATGAGCTTTTTGATGTGTTGCTGAATTTTGTTTGCTAAACTTTTGCTGAGGATTTTTGCATCTATGTTCACCAGTGATATTGGCCTGCAGTTTTCTTTTTCTGTGTTGTCATTGTCTGGTTTTGGTATCAGGGTGATGGTGGCCTCATAGAATGAGTTCGAAAGTGTTCCTTCCTCTGCAGTTTTTTTCAAAGAGTTTTAGAAGGATCGGCATTAGCTTGTCTCTAAATGTTTGATAGAATTCACCTGTGAAGCCGTTCCTGGGCTTTTGTCTTTTGAGAGATATTTGATCACAGCTTCGATTTGAGTGCTTGTAACTGGGTTGTTCATAGTTTCTATTGCTTCCTGGTTCAATCTGGGAAGATTGAATTTTTCTAAGAATCTGTCCATTTCTTCCAGGTTATCCATTTTATTGCCATATATTTGTTCTTGATAGTCTTTTATAATCCTTTGTATTTCTGCCTTGTCTGTTGTACCCTCTCTTTTTTCATTTCTAATTTTGTTGATTCTTCTCTCTTCTTGATGAGTCTGTTGAGATGTTTGTCAATTTTGTTTATCTTCTCAAAGAATAAGCTTTTAGTTTTATAAATCTTTACTGTTGTTTCTTTCATTTGTTTTTCATTTATTTCTGCTCGGATCTTTATGATTTCCCTCCTTCTACTAATTTTTTAATTTTTGTCCTTGTTTTTCCAGTTGTTTTAGGTGTAAAGTTAGGTTGTCTGTTCGATGTTTTTCTTGTTTCTTGAGGTAGGATTGTATTGCTGTAAACTTCCCTCTTAGAAATATTTTGCTGCATCCCATAGGTTTTGAGTAGTCCTGTTTTATTGTCATTTGTTTAAGAAATTTTTTGATTTCCCTATTGATTTCTTCAGTAACCTGTTGGTTATTTAGAACTGTGTTGTTTATCTTCATGTGTTTGTGTTTCTAAAACAGTTTTTTTTCTTGTAATTGCCATCTAGTCTTATAGTGTTGTGGTAGGAGAAGATGCTTGATACAATTTCAATTTTCTTAAATTTACTGAGGTTTGATTTGTGACTCAGGATGTAGTCTATCCTGGAGAATAATATTCTATGTGCTCTTTAGAAGGTGTGTTCTTCTCCATTTGGATGGAATGTCCTGAAGATATCAATGAAATTCATTTTGTCTAATATATCATTGAAGACTTGTGTTTCCTTATTAATTTTTTGTTTTGATGATCTGTCCATTGATGCGAGTGGTGTTAAAGTTTCCTACTATTATTCTGCTATTGTCAGTTTCTCCTTTTTTATCTGTTAGTGTTTGTCTTATGGATTGAGGTGCTCCTGTGTTAGGTGCATAGTTATTCACAATTGATATGTCTTCCTCTTGGATTGATCCCTTGATCATTATGTAATGTCCTACCTTATCTCTTGAAATCTTTATTTTAAGGTCTAGTTTGTCTGATATGAGGATTGCTACTTCAGGTTTCTTTTGCTTCCCATTTGCATGGAATATATTTTCCCCTCCTCTCATTTTCAGTCTATATGTGTCTTTAAGTCTGAGGTGGGTTTTTTTGAAGACAGTATATATATGGGTCTTGTTTTTATATCCATTCAGCCAGTCTGTACCTTTTGGTTTGAGTATTTAAACAGTTTAAGTAATTACTGATATATACGTTCCAATTGCCATTTTAATTATCTGAAGTTTGTTTTTGTAGATCTTTTTCTTCTTGTGACTACATATGTCCCTTTAACATTTGTTGCAAAGCTGGTGTGTTGGTACTGAATTCTCTTAACTTCTGCTTGTCTGAAAAGTTTTTATTTCTCCATCAATTTTGAATGCGATCCTTACTGGGTACAGTAATCTTGCTTGTAGATTTTTCCCTTTCAGTACTTTAAGTATATCCTGCCATTCCTTTTGGCCTGCAGAGTTTCTGCTGAACATTCAGCTTTTAAGCATATGGGGTTTCCATTGTATGTTACTTGTTGCTTTTACCTTGCTGCTTTTAATATTCTTTCTTTGTGTTTAGTCTTTGTTCGTTTGATCAGTATGTGTCTTGACATGTTTCTCCTTGAGTTTATCCTGTGTTGGACTCTTTGTGCCTCTGGGACTTGACTATTTCCTTTTCCATGTTGGGGAAATTTTCAACTATCATCTCTTCAAAAATTTTCTCTTA
The DNA here is from genome assembly GCA_006410675.1 of Oreotragus oreotragus. Taxonomy (NCBI): domain Eukaryota; kingdom Metazoa; phylum Chordata; class Mammalia; order Artiodactyla; family Bovidae; genus Oreotragus; species Oreotragus oreotragus. The sequence continues at coordinate 287,755 of SJYX01003212.1, forward strand.
TGCTTTGTTTTTCTATTCTTCTTCTGTGACCCCTATAATTTGAATGTTGGTGCATTTGATATTGTCCCAGAGGTCTCTGAGACTATCTTCAGTTCTTTTCACTCCTTTTACTTTATTCTGCTCTTCAGAAGTTATTTCCACCATTTTATCTTCCGGCTCACTGATTGATTCTTCTGCTTCAGATTTTCTGCTATTGGTTTCTTCTAGAGTATTTTTAATTTTGGTAATTGTGTTATTTGTATGTTTATTCTTTAATTCTTCTGGGTCTTTATTAATTGATTCTTGCATTTTCTCCATTTTGTGTTCAAGGTTTTTGATCATCTTTGTTATCATTATTCTGAATTCAAGTAGTTTGCCTATTTCCTCTTTATTTGAATTTCTGTATTTCTCATTTGTTCCTTCATTTATGTTGGTAGTATTTTTCTTGCCTTTTCATTTTTTTAAAAATTATTGTGTTTGAGCTTGCCATTTCCCAATCTTCAAGATTGATTTTTTCCTTCCTCTTGGTTTCAGCTTTCCTAAGGTTGGTTCAGTGATTTGTGTAAGCTTTGTATAGGGTGAGATTTGTGCCTAGTGTTTTTTTTTGTTTGTTTGTTTTTCCTCTGATGGGCATGGCTGAGAGAGATGGTAATCCTGTATGGTGGTTATTGGGTTTGTATTTTTGTTTTGTTTGTTGTATAGATGAAGTGTCCTGCACAGGATGCTACTGGTGGTTGGGTGATGCTGGGTCTTGTATTAAAGTCGTTTGCTTTATGTGAGTTTTCACTATCTGATGCTCCCTAGGGTTAGTTCTCTCTGGTAGTCCAGAGTCTTGGATTCAGTGCTCCCACTCCAAAGGCTCAGGGCTTGATCTCTGGTCAGGAACATGTGGTTTGTTATAGCATTAAGTGAGACTAAAACAAGTATTCCAAAGCAAGAAACCAAAGAATAACCCCAGACAAATGGCAGTTAGAAAATCAGGTAAATAATAATTAAAATAATGGAATAGCCACATATCCATATACACCCATGAGCAATGTCAAAACAGTCCAACAAAAATAAAGTACAGTAGATTGACCCAGTGAACAGAGGAAATAATAAATTATATTTACCAGTTAAGAACAAAGCTATTGCAAAAACTGGAAAACAAAACTAAAGCAAAGTGCTAAGTGGAGAAGCAAAACTAACAAATATGTTGAGAGGAAGGGAAAGAAAGAAAAGAAAGAAATAATTGACATGCAAAGTTAAATAGAGGTAGATAAAGAAGATTTATATACTTTAAAGATTAACTGCAAGGGGGAAAAAACAGTAGGAAAGACAAAGGAATAAGTGCAGAAAAAATAGGTTTTAAAAATCAAAAATTAAAATTATACAAAAGAGAAAAGAAAAGAAGATGAAAGAAAAAAAGGAAAACTCCACAGAACCGCAAAAGCCCAATATAGAGGCAGATGTTGATGATAATAAAAAGTGTGACTGAATATACACATATACATATATACCCATAAGCAAAATCAAAACAATCCAACAAAGATAAAGTACAATAGATTGACCTGGAGAGCAAAGGAAACCAAAAGTTATTTCTGCCAGTTAGTAACTAGGTAAAGCACAAACTGGAAAACAAAATTAAAGCAAGGTGCCCTTTGGGGAATAAAGTAGTGAAAATAAAACTAAAAAATATTTTGAGAGGAAAGGAAAGAAAGAATAGTATGGAAAGTTAAATATAGGTACATAAAGGGTTATATACATGAAAGATTAACTGCAAGGGGAAAAGAACAGTAGGAAAGGCAAACAAAGGCATAAATGTAGAAAAAATAAGAATAGGTTTAAAAAGTTAAAAATGAAAATTAAAAAGAAAAGAAAAAAAATGTCTACAGAACTGCAAAAGCCCAACATAGAACCAGTGGTTTATAACAACAATAAAAAATGTAACTGAGAAAAAAAAACCTCAGAAACTTAACTAGATTTCCTAGTGCCAGTAAAATGGACAACTATATCAGAGGGGAGCATAAAACAAGGAATTAAAAAAAAAAAACAAAACATCGAAAAGCATCCAGAGAACAGTGAAAAGATAAGAGTAATAAATGTTTTTCTTGAGTCACTGCTGTCAGGGTCCTTTCCCTATCTTCACAGTCTACCTTGCCTCCCTAGGATGCCCTCCAACACTCTGCTGGTCTCAGGACCTGCTGTGGGGGCAGCTCAGATTCTAATCTGGTCCTACTCTTGTGTGTTCTTGCCTCCAGTGTCCACAGCTATCAGAACTAGTGTGTTTTCTTTTGTGGGAGCTCTCAATGGCCTTTTATATTTTCCGTAGACAGAGTCTACCTATTTGATTGTGCGGATTTAATCTGCAGCTTGTACAGCTGGTGGGAAGGTTTTAGGTCTTATTCCTTAGCCACACTGCCCCTGGGTTTCAATTGTGGTTTTATTTCCACCTCTGTATGTGGGTCGTCCACTGTGGTTTGCTCCTGAGGCTGCCCTGGAGGACTTGGGTTTGCCCCAGTGAGGGCCAGGTGCAGAGGTGGTGCAGCTGCTTGGGTCACAGGGATTCTGGCAGCACCAGGTACTCAGAGAGTTGGTGGCTAGGGCAGCAGGAAATACACTGCTCTAGGAGGGTATGGCAACTAGTGTTGGCCAATACCTTCCAGTATTCTTGCCTTGAGAACCACCCTGACAGAGAAGCCTGGCAGGCCACAGTCTACAGCGTTGCAGAGTTGGATAGGACCGAAGTGACCCTGAGTGCATAGATGCAAGACTTTTTTTGCCTATGGCAGCTCTGCGCCAGTAAGGGTTGAACATGAAGTTGGCACAGCTGCTTGGCCTGTGGGAACCCTGGCAGCGCCAAGTGTTCAGGAACATGGGCTGCCTCAGCTGCAGGATTTATGGCCTTGTCAGAGTTTTTATTGCACCTCTTGTAGCTGGCAAATTAGAAAGCCTCTTTGGCCAGTCTTTGGCATTGCCTTTCTTTGGGATTGGAATGAAAATGTAACTTTTCCAGTCCTGTGGCCACAGCTGAATTTTCCAAATTTGCTGGCATATTGAGTGCAGCACTTTCACAGCATCATCTTTCAGGATTTGAATTAGCTCAACTGGCATTCCATCACCTCCACTAGCTTTGTTCTTAGTGATGCTTTCTAAGGCCCACTTGATTTCACATTCCAAGATGTCTGGCTCTAGGTGAGTGGTCACACCATTGTGATTATCTTGGTCATGAAGATCTTTTTTATACAGTTCCTCTGTGTATTCTTGCCACCTCTTCATAATATCTTCTGCTTCTGTTAGGTCCATACCATTTCTGTTCTTTATTGAGCCCGTGTTTGCATGAAATGTTCCCTTGGTGTCTCTAATTTTCTTGAAGAGATCACTACTCTTTCCCATTCTGTTGTTTGCCTCTATTTCTTTGCAATGATCACTGAGGAAGGCTGTTTTAGCTCTTCTTGCTATTCTTTGGAACTCTGCATTCAGATGCTTGTATCTTTCCTTTTCTCCTTTGCTTTTCACCTCTCTTCTTTTCACAGCTATTTGTAAGGCCTCCCAGACAGCCATTTTGCATTTCTTTTCCATGGGGATGGTCTTGATCCCTGTCTCCTGTACAATGTCATGAACCTCAGTCCATGGTTCATCAGGCACTCTATCTATCAGGTCTAGTCCTTTAAATCTATTTCTCACTTCCACTGTATAATCATAAGGGATTTGATTTAGGTCATACCTGAATGGTCTAGTGGTTTTCCCTACTTTTTTCAATTTAAGTGTGTTTTTGGCAATAAGGTGTTCATGATGTGAACCACAGTCAGCTCCTGGTCTTATTTTTGTTGACTGTATAGAGCTTCTCCATCTTTGGCTGCAAAGAATATAATCAGTCTGATTTCGGTGTTGACCGTCTGGTGATGTCCATGTGTAGAGTCTTCTCCTGTGTTGTTGAAAGAGGGTTTTTGCTATGACCAGTGCATTTTCTTGGCAAAACTCTATTAGTCTTTGCCCTGCTTCATTCCACATTCCAAGGCCAAATTTTCCTGTTACTCCAGGTGTTTCTTGACTTTCTACTTTTGCATTCCAGTCCCTTATAACTGGAAAAGGTCAGTTTTCATTCCAATCCCAAATTAAGACAATGCCAAAGAATGCTCAAACTACCGCACAATTACACTCATCTCACACGCTAGTAAAGTAATGCTCAAAATTCTCCAAGCCAGGCTTCAGCAATACGTGAACCATGAACTTCCAGATGTTCAAGCTCGTTTTAGAACAGGCAGAGGAACCAGAGATCAAATTGCCAACATCCACTGGATCATGGAAAAAGCAAGAGAGTTCCAGAAAAACATCTATTTCTGCTATTGACTATGCCAATGCCTTTGACTGAATGGATCACCAGAAACTGTGGAAAATTCTGAAAGAGATGGGAGTACCAGACCACCTGACCTGCGTCTTGAGAAACCTATATGTAGGTCAGGAAGCAACAGTTAGAACTGGACATGGAACAACAGACTGGTTCTAAATAGCAAAAGGAGTAGGTCAAGGCTGTATATTGTCACCCTGCTTATTTAATTCTATGCAGAGTACATCATGAGAAACGCTGGACTGGAAGAAACACAAGCTGGAATCAAGATTGCTGGGAGAAATATCAATAACCTCAGATATGCTGATGACACCACCCTTATGGCAGAAAGTGAAGAGGAGCTAAAAAGCCTCTTGATGAAAGTGAAGGAGGAGAGCGAAAAAGTTGGCTTAAAGCTCAACATTCAGAAAACGAAGATCATGGCATCCGGTCCCATCACTTCATGGGAAATAGATGGGGAAACAGTGGAAACAGTGTCAGACTTTATTTTTTTGGGCTCCAAAATCACTGCAGATGGTGACTGCAGCCATGAAATTAAAAGACGCTTACTCCTTGGAAGAAAAGTTATGACCAACCTGGATAGTATATTCAAAAGCAGAGACATTACTTTGCCGACTAAGGTCCGCCTAGTCAAGGCTATGGTTTTTCCTGTGGTCATGTATGGATGTGAAAGTTGGACTGTGAAGAAAGCTGAGCGCCGAAGAATGGATGCTTTTGAACTGTGGTGTTGGAGAAGACTCTTGAGAGTCCCTTGGACTGCAAAGAGTTCCAACCAGTCCATTCTGAAGGAGATCAACCCTGGGATTTCTTTGGAAGGAATGATGCTAAGGCTGAAACTCCAGTACTTTGGCCACCTGATGCAAAGAGTTGACTCATTGGAAAAGACTCTGAAGCTGGGAGGGATTGGGGGCAGGAGGAGAAGGGGACGTCCGAGGATGAGATGGCTGGATGGCATCACGGACTCGATGGACACGAGTCTGAGTGAACTCCGGGAGATGGTGATGGACAGGGAGGCCTGGCGTGCTGCGATTCATGGGGTCGCAAAGATTCGGACACGAATGAGCGACTGAACTGAACTGAATTTGGGCTTTGGGCTTACTAGTCTGGTTCTCTAACTTTCTTATATTTTCTCACTTTATATTTGTTCTGCTTTCTTCATAATTTCTTAAAGTTTGTCTTTTAACCCTCCTATTCAGTTTTTCATCTTTGTCATATTGTTTCTCAGGAGGTGTAAAACGATCTCTAGGTGTTTCCTTTTGGTTGTAGTGCCTGTTGTGGTATTTCATTGTTGCAGCATCTACAACTAGCTCTCAGAGGGAATTTTATGAAATTTTCTTTTTCTTGAACATGTCTCATTATTATTTTTTCTTACATGATTGCTTTATACTTAGTTAAAGAATAATTCTTATGTACCAAAGCTTTATGAGCATGGAAAGGAAGTTTATTGTTTGTAAACTTCACAAGAGGGTTATCTGGGCTGAACTGAGGGTGGCATAAGCAAAAAGATTTCACCTGGCATGTCAAAATTAATTCATTGGCAGATGAAAATCTTCAGAAGCAATAGTATTTTCAGATAACTGATGATTATGTTCACATTCAGTGTTTACAATATACATTTATGGACTACCTGACCTGGAAGTAACAGATCAGAAAATTAATTTAATTTTTATACTGTAAAACTTGAGCATATTTTTTTCTCAAGGAATTTTAGAAACAAAAAAATATAAATACTTATCTGAAGCAGCTAGTCATTTTTATTGTAAAAATATCTATCCAATATTGTTTTTTTCCACAGGAAGTTGAAAGCTTTGTTTCATTTCATATTCTTCTAATTTCTGTTGTTGCAGTTGGAACACTTTTGGGTTACTTACCTTTAACTAGTAATTTGAAAAACAGTAAAAAACCCATAAAAGTTAATATCATGGATAGCTGTATATTAACAAAGGAAAATATTCAGTACTCTGTGGGCCTGTGCACTCCACACTAGTGAATGTTATTGGGATACATTGTGTACTGTGCTACTCTTTTCCCTGGGCTGTTCTGGGAAGAGAGATTTCTAAGACTGTAGCTACCTAGATAACCTAGATTAGACCTAGAAAAATAACTCTTCCTCTTGTATTATAAGTTAATAATTTTGCTCAGTGATAAATAGACGACATTTCTGTTTGTTATTTTATACCTAAGTATGTTCAAGCTGGTTTTAGAAAAGGTAGAGGAACCAGAGATCAAATTGCCAACATCTGCTGGATCATCGAAAATGCACGAGAGTTCCAGAAAAACATCTATTTCTGTTTTATTGACTATGCCAAAGCCTTTGATTGTGTGGATCACAAGAAACTGTGGAAAATTCTGAAAGAGGTGGGAGTACCAGACCACCTGACCTGCCTCTTGTCAGATCTGTATGAAAGTCAGGAAGCAACAGAACTGGACATGGAACAACAGACTGGTTCCAGATAGGAAAAGGAGTATGTCAAGGCTGTGTATTGTCACCCTGCTTGTTTAACTTTTATGCAGAGTACATCATGAGAAACGCTGGACTGGAAGAAGCACAAGCTTGAATCAAGATTGCTGGGAGAAATATCAATAACCTCAGATATGCAGATGACACTATCCTTATGGCAGTAAATGAAGAGGAGCTAAAGAGCCTCTTGATGAATGTGAAAGAGGAGAGTGAAAAAGTTGGCTTAAAGCTCAACATTCAGAAAACTAAGATCATGGCATCTGGTCTCATCACTTCAAAGCAGATATTTGGGGAAACAGTGGAAACAGTGAGAGACTTCGTTTTTTCTGGGCTCCAAGATCACTGCAGATGTTCACTGCAGCCATGAAATTAAAAGACGCTCCTTGGAAGAAAAGCTATGACCAACCTAGACAGCGTATTAAAAAGCAGAGACGTTCCTTTGCCAACAAAGGTCCGTCTGTTCAAGGCTATGGTTTTTCTAATAGTCATGTATGGATGTGAGAGTTGGCTTATAAAGAAAGCTGAGGGCTGAAGAGTTGATCCTTTTGAATTGTGGTGTTGGAGAAGACTCTTGAGAGTCCTTGGAATCCAAGGAGATCCAACCAGTCCATCCTAAAGGAGATCAGTCCTGGGTGTTCATTGGAAGGAATGATGTTGAAGCTGAAACTCTAATACTTTGGCCACCTCATGCGAAGAGTTGACTCATTGGAAAAGACTCTGATGCTGGGAAGGATTGTGGGCAGGAGGAGAAGGGGACGACAGAGGATGAGATGGTTGGATGGCATCACTGACTCAATGGACATGGGTTTGAGTAGACTCCGGGAGTTGGTGATGGACAGGGAGGCTTGGTGTGCTGCAGTTCATGGGGTCACAAAGAGTTGGACATGACTGAGCAACTGAACTCAACTGAACTGATGGCATAGAGAGACAAATACTGAATTGTGCAACTTCTTTTTTTTCTTGATTTTAATTTTTTTGACACCAAGAAGCCTTTTGTATTGGGATGTGGCCAGTTACCAGTGTTGTAGTTTCAGGTGATCAGCAAAGGCACTCAGCCATACATATACATGTGTCCATTCTCCCATCCAGGCTGGCATTGAGCAATGTTCTATGTGCTTACAATAGATCGTTTTGGTTTTCCATTTTAAATACAGCAGTGTATCATGATCTTTCCAAAGTCCCTATCTGTCCCTCTCTGCCTCCTTCTTATGAAGTTCACCACACTGTGCGACTTTTAAAGCCTGCTACTGTAGGTTTGTGACATAAGGAAATAACACACATATTAAATGCTGTACATATTCAGAATAGCTGTAACTTACAATTGGAAAAGTAGGTTAATAAAACGTGAAGCACATGAGTAGGGCCTTTAGGGACTATTTTGATACTGTGGAGTTTGGGAAAAGAACCTTCCCCTTTGAGGGCTGGTAGTAGAGATACACAGGTAGAAACAGTTGTGGAATGTAGCATATTTTAGTTGAGTTCACTTGTCAGGTGCCTGAGGGATATGGTAATGGGACGCAAGGCATTAGCTTTGTTGTTGTTGCCAGCTTAAACAGCAAATTTGTTTCTTTCAATTCAGGTGGGGAGAGAGAGGGAGGGGACTCTAGTCTCTTTTTGATTTAATTGAGATATAATTGACTCACACCCCTTTATTAGTTTCAAGTGTACAAGATAATGATTCTGTTTATGTATATAATGTGATATATTTGTCACAATAGTTGTAGAAAGGACACCAAAGCAAATTTGTTTCTTTCAATTCAGGTGGGGAGAGAGAGGGAGGGGACTCTAGTCTCTTTTTGATTTAATTGAGATATAATTGACTCACACCCCTTTATTAGTTTCAAGTGTACAAGATAATGATTCTGTTTATGTATATAATGTGATATATTTGTCACAATAGTTGTAGAAAGGACACCAAACATTAGTCTTAAAACTCCTTGGATGATTATAATATGGTTGAGGATTTCTGTTATTAGAACTTTTGGAAGGTTTCTTGACAAATTTCCTCCTTGGTTTTTTGATAGTATAAATAAATGCAAACATTCATAATGTTAAAGCATGTTTATATATGTGGGACTCTTGATTTTTGAATTCATGAGTAAAAACATCATATTTTATTAATATATCATTGTGTTCTTTGAATCTTAGCTAATTTTTGTTCATATATTGACATTATTGTATAATAATTTCAATTCTTGTCTAAAATATAGAAACATGGTTTTAGAATACTATAGCGTGTCTCTAAGAATTATTACTATTCTACTATTAGAATTAGAGAAGACTTCTATTTTTAGTTTTCTTGTTTATGAAATGAGCATAATAGTATTTCTCTGGGGTTGTTGCAAGTGTTAAATGTATATTATTATGATCATTTTCTAAATTATGCATTTCTGACAGTTTGATTTTTATATAGTAAACATTTATTGCTTTGCTATTCAGAAAAATTAAAGCATATTTCCTAATAGAAATATAGAGTAAATTATAAATCACTATTAATTATATAAAATTATATAAATTACTATAAATTATAGTTACTATAAATTATAGCATCAGTTTCCTAGGCATGTTAGAAACTCTCATGTCAATTAATATTAGAAAAGCATTTAATGGTGCTGTTAAAATAACATTTTTGGTATTATGCTTTTAAATGTTGAGTGCATTAAAATCAATTGGAATACTGCTTAAATATTCCTATAGGATGCTAGTGAGCAAAAGACAGAACTTGAAAGACTGAAGCACAAAATAGCAGAAGAAGTCATTAAAATTGAAGAAAGGAAGAACAAAATTGATGATGAATTAAAAGAAGTACAGGTAAGATAAAAATAGGAAACACTGTAAGAGCCATTTATAGTTTTGATTTTCAGCNTATAGGATGCTAGTGAGCAAAAGACAGAACTTGAAAGACTGAAGCACAAAATAGCAGAAGAAGTCATTAAAATTGAAGAAAGGAAGAACAAAATTGATGATGAATTAAAAGAAGTACAGGTAAGATAAAAATAGGAAACACTGTAAGAGCCATTTATAGTTTTGATTTTCAGCTTTACATTGGAGTTTAAGCATTATTCTCATAAGTTATTTCCTAATAGTATTACCAGTGTGGCTTTCACTTAATACTGTTTATAAAAGAGAAACAGAAAGGAAGGTCTGCTAGGAGAAGGAACCAAATTAGCTAATGGTTGTTAAAAATAATCTTTGTTTTCCATGAATCATATTGTTTACACTGTAGAAGAAGAAATATTTTGCAGATAAATTAAAACAAACTCTTAGGCTTTTTTTTTTTTCCTTGAGACTCGATTAAATAAGCAAGCAAGTATTAGAAAAGAAAGGACCTCTTGAAAACAGCCAATTGTCTCAAAACAGATTAGATTTTCCATATTAGACTGTGGAAGTTATGGTGTCAGAAACTCTAGCTTTCCCCACTTGACCCTTTTGTACTTTGTGTGTTTTAGAGCATTTTTATATTGGAAGAGAAAGGGTATTAACAACTAGTTATTTTAAATAAAATGACAATATTAGATAATTTATAAAGAGTTAACGTATTTCCCTATATATTTTTTGAATGTATAAATACCCTTTTTGTCTTCTAGCCTCTAGTCAATGAAGCTAAACTAGCAGTTGGAAACATTAAGCCAGAATCTCTTTCAGAAATCCGTTCCCTGCGTATGCCTCCTGATGTAATCAGAGACATTCTTGAAGGCGTTTTGAGATTAATGGGTATCTTTGACACATCTTGGGTGAGCATGAAAAGGTAAGTTTTTGAATTTGTGAAAAATGTTATTTCATGAGTAAATTATACATTGTTTCATATTTTTGTAATTTCTTATATTGTTTCTCAAACTGAACTTCATCTAAGTATGGGGTTACACACTTTCCCCTAATATTTCAGGATGGTCTATGTAGTCATAGTTCAAGAACTATATTTTCCTTCCTCTATAAGTGATTGTTGTTAAAAGTGTCAAAGGAGAAGACGAATGCCTTAAAGTGTTTAAGAAGATCTTAATAAACATAAATATTGATTTAGTCTTTACATGGTATAGAGTAATGTATTTACTGTGGTGTACTGATGAAGAAAATATAGTTCTCAAAGAGTTTTTCACTCTTGGCAGAGGCAGAGAGATACAGAGAGCAAGTGAGAGCCCCATGATGTAAACTAGAGGAGAAAAGGCTGACTGTTAACTCAGTGTGTAATGTGGAGCTTTCGATTTCACAGTATAGCAATGGCTTTATAGTTTGTGCTGGTGTTCATTCTGATAGTAGAGTTCTTTTTCAATCTGAAATGGGGGAGGAGATTTAAAATTGAGAGAGCACTTAAAATATCTTTCTTATAAAGGAGTCAGAATATTTTCTTGCATATCTTATAATGTATTAGTTACTCAGGAGTTCACGTAAAGGGATGTGGATGGAGTTCAGTGTTATAATTCCTTCACTGTATTGCTTCAGTGTATTCACAGACCCTTAGAAAAACTGTTGTGCATCTTTCTGGAGCTCCTTGTCTATAAAAAACGATGAAGAAATGTTACTTTAGAAACTTAAGTACTTTATTTGGTTAACTAATAGAATGAAAGTATTGTATATACCACTCTGTTAAAATGATATTTTTGTTAAAAATAGCAAACTATATTTAGCCTCATTTGAATTAATATGCTGTATTTCTAGCTTCCTTGCAAAGAGAGGTGTGCGAGAAGACATAGCAACCTTTGATGCACGAAATATTCCAAAGGAAATAAGAGAGAGTGTTGAAGAACTTCTACTTAAAAATAAAGGATCTTTTGATCCAAAGGTAATTTAAACAGATACCTTAAATTCCCTTTCCATACTCTTGTTATATTCTTCTTGTCAGAATGTGTTGGTTTACATTATTTGTTTTTTAGTTTATTTAAAAAAGTAAGTTTTTTAATAATAAGTTGTAACTATTATAGTGGGGAGGTATTTACCAGAAGAATTGGGTAAACTAGAATCTAGAGGGTTGGAGACAGGTTTATTATCTTAGGTGGTGTTTGAGTCTTAAGAGCTGCTCTCATTGGTAAGTTCCTAAACAGTCATAACTTCCAATTTGCCTGTACGCTTTTATTTCTTCTTGTATATTAGTCATATAATAACACATCTCTCTGTTGGAATGCTTATATCTAATACAGCAAGCAGTTTCAATTTCATGATTCTTGTCTTTTTTAGATCTTTTATTCAAAATGTCATGTACTGCTTTGATGCCAATAGCAGTTATTTCAACAGTGCTTTTATCTAATAAAGATCTATTCTTTGTATTGAAGAGAAAGAAGTGATGCTTGAAGATTGTTGTGGATGGCACATGTATTCATTACAAATGTGGCTAATAATTATTTATGTCAATAGAATGATAGTTATATTAAAGATTGTATGTGGTTCAAAAAGATTTTTCTTAAGGAAAAATAGTTTATATATTTTTTACTTAAAACAGCAATTCACTTTATTTTTATTTTTGCTGTAAACCAAAAACTTCATTATTTGGGTTAAATTATTAAATAAATCCTTAAAGAAAATACACTGGAATTAACCTTACCTTTATTTCAAATGAAGTTAGAATGTGGGATAATTTGTGATATGTTTTTTCAGAATGCTAAGCGTGCCAGTACTGCAGCTGCTCCCTTAGCTGCCTGGGTTAAAGCCAATGTCCAGTACTCCCATGTCTTGGAACGAATTCAGCCTTTGGAAACTGAACAGGCAGGATTAGAATCGTAAGTTAAATATAAAATATAAACAACCCTAACCTTCATTTTCATCAGTTAATGACATATTATTAAGATTTATTTATTGTCTGTATCTAAAAAGGCAGCTGACAACACTGAGTCATTTAAATACAAATTAAGAATGTAGATCAAGATAATGGAGTGGAGAATGTGGAGCTCACCTCACCTAAACCACAGACACATCAAAAACACATCTCCACGTGGAACTATTATCATGGAAAACTAATTAGAAACTGGCAGAAGAGCTAGATAACAAAACTTGCAAGAAAGATCTGTACATAATTGGGTTGTTGTTTTTCGGTAGCCCAGTCATGTCCGATGCTTTGTGACCGCATGACCTGCAGCACCCCAGGCCTCCCTGTCGCTCATCTTCTCCTGAAGTCTGCCCAAGTTAGTGTCTGTTGCATCAGCGACACCATCCAGTCATCTCATCCTCTGGCTCCCTCTTCTCCTTCTGCCCTCAATCTTTCCCAGCATCAGGGACTTTTCCAGTGAGTCATCTGTTCACATCAGATGATCAAAATATTGGAGCTTCAGCTTCAGCATCAGTTCTTCCAACGAGTATTCAGGGTTGATCTCTCTTAAGATTGACTGGTTTGATCTCCTTGCTGTTCAAGGGACCTTCAGGAGTCTTCTCCAGCACCAGACTTCAAAGGTATCAATTCTTTGGTGCTCTGCCTTCTTTATGGGCCAGCTCTCACAGCTGTACATGACCACTGGGAAGACCATAGCCTTGACTGTGCAGACCTTTGTCGGCAGAGTGATGTCTCTGCTTTTCAACACTCTGTCTAGGTTTCTCATCACAGGAGCTGTGACGTCGTCTGATTTCATGGCTGCAGTCACCATCTGCAGTGATTTTAGAGCCCAAGAAAAGGAAATCTGTCACCATTTCCATCTTTTCCCTTTCTATTGCCATGCAACAGAAACATGTAGAAACATGCCTTGCATGTCCTACATGCACAGGACCAGATGCATGTAGGATCATGCGTCTGGTCCTGTTACTGCACTGGGGTGCAGCACGATTTACAGATAAGGAGTATATTATTAAAAGACAAACAATTATACATAAAATAGGCAAGCAAACAGTTTTATTATATAGCACAAGAACAGTTTATTCAATATCATATAAACTAAAATGGAATATAATTTGCAAAAAATAACTGGATCATTGTGCTATACACCTGAAAGTAACACAATATTTTAGCTGTATATCATTAGAGAGATCACTGTGCTGTACACTTGAAAGTAACACAGTATTGTTACTGTTTATCATTAGAGAAAAAGGAAAAAAAATGAATAAATTAATAAGAGTTAAATAGACCAAAAATATGAAGAAAAAGCAATTAAAAGATGGATAGCAGAATGAACTCATTCTTTTCCTACTATTAAGTTGTTGGATAGATAAAGTGGGAGAAGTTCCTTTATAAAGAACAAAATTTTGTAAAGGAATACTGTTAAGGTACAAAAAATAAATTCTAGAACTTTCAGTTCAGTTCAATCACTCAATAGTGTCTGACTATTTGCAACCCCATGGACTGCAGCACACCAGGCTGCCTGTCTATCACCAACTCCCGGAGCTTACTCAAACTTGACCATTGAGGAGGTGATGCCATCCTCCCATCTCATACTTTGTCGTCCCCTTCTCCTCCCACCTTCAATCCCAGCATCAGGGTCTTTTCAAATGAGTCAGTTCTTCTCATCAGGTGGCCAAAGTATTGGAGTTTCAGCTTCAGCATCAGTCTTTCCAATGAATATTCAGGACTAATTTTCTTTAGAATGGACTGGTTGGATCTCCTTGCAGTCCAAGGGACTCTCAAGAGTCTTCTCCAGCACCACAGTTCAAAAGCATCAATTCTTCAGCCCTCAGCTTTCTTTATGGTCCAACTCTGACATCCATACATGACTGCTAGAAAAACCATCATTTGACTAGACGGACTTTTGTTGGCAAAGGAATGTCTCTGCTTTTTATTATGCTGTCTAGGTTTGTCATAGCTTTTCCTCCAAGGAGCAAGCGTCTTTTAATTTCATGGCTGCAAGCACCATCTGCAGTGATCTGGGAGCCCGAGAAGATAAAATCTCTCACTTTTTCTATTGTTTCCCCATTTATTTGCCATGAAGTGATGGGACCAGATGCCATGATCTTAGTTTTCTGAATGTTGAGTTTTAAGCCAGCTTTTTTACTTTCCTCTTTCACTTTCATCAAGAGGCTCTTTAGTTCTTCACTTTCTTCCATAAGGGTGGTGTCATCTGCATTTCTGAGGTTATTGATATTTTCCCAGCAATCTTGATTCCAGCTTGTGCTTCTTCCAGCCCAGCGTTTCTCATGATGTACTCTGCATATAACTTAAATAATCAAGGTGACAGTATACAGCCTTGATGTACTCATTTCCCAATTTGGAACCAGTCTGTTGTTCCGTGTCCAGTTTTAACTGTTGCTTCTTGACCTGCATACATTTTCTCAGGAGGCTGGTAAGATGATCTGGTATTCCCATCTCTTTAAGCATTTTCCACAGTTTGTTGTGATCTATGTAGTCAAAGGCTTTGGTGTATTCAATAAAGCAGAAGTAGTATGTTTTTCTGGAACTCTGTTGCTTTTTCAGTGATCCAGCATATGTTGGCACTTTGATCTGCTTCCTCTAACTTTCTAAATTCAGCTTGAACATCTGGAAGTTCATAGTTCACATACTGTTGAAGCCTGGCTTGGAGAATTTTGAGCATCATTTTGCTAGTGTGTGAGATGAGTGCAATTGTGCAGTAGTCTGAACATTCTTTGGCATTGCCTTTCTTTGGGATTAGAATGAAAACTGACCTTTTCCAGTCCTGCTGAGTTTTCCAAATTTGCTGGCATATTGAGTGCAGCACTTTCACAGCATCATCTTTTAGAATTTGAAATAGCTCAGCTGGAATTCCATCACCTCCATTAACTTTGTTTGTAGTGATGCTTCCTAAGGCCCACTTGACTTCACATTCCAGGATGTCTGGCTCTAGGTGAGTGACCACTCTATCGTAGTTATCTGGGTCATGAAGATCTTTTTTGCTTAGTTCTTCTATGTATTCTTGCTACCTCTTCCTAATATCTTCCTAATACCTCTTGCTTCTGTTAGGTCAATACCATCTCTGTCATTTATTTGCATGAAATAAAGAACCTTTCTTTGCATGAAATGTTCCTTTGGTATCTCTAATATTCTTGAAGAGCTGTCTAGAAATTTAGTGCTAATATTTTGTTTTTCTCTTAAGTTTTTGAAAATTTTTAGCATATATTTTCTAAAATATTATCTGTCAGGTGTGGGAAAACTTTAATGACTTTAGGGGCTTAAACTTTCAATTTGCTAGTGAATTAGTGTTATATTTTATCTCATTTGTTCTGATTTCAAACTAAGAAGTATGTCATGTTTTTCATTGTTCAATTTTTGGAATTATCTTTTCTTCTTACTCTACACAAGAAGATATTAGCTGCTTAAGTCTCTTATTTTTCTCAATATAATACATGAAATTTTCATATTAAATCATACTATTTATATTATTGTGATTATTTTTATAGCTTAAATATTATTTTATGAGTATATTTCCTTTCTTGTATACCATTTGTGATTCTTAATAATTGCTTTTTTTTCAGTTGATTTTTTTTTCTGTTTTTGTGTCACATACTTATCCACAGTCTATCAGAAGCTAAAACATATTTGGAATCTGTGTTCTTTTTAACATTCTCTTCAGTTCAGTTGCTCAGTTGTGTCCTACTCTTTGTGACCCTATGAATCACAGCACANTGATTTTTTTTTTCTGTTTTTGTGTCACATACTTATCCACAGTCTATCAGAAGCTAAAACATATTTGGAATCTGTGTTCTTTTTAACATTCTCTTCAGTTCAGTTGCTCAGTTGTGTCCTACTCTTTGTGACCCTATGAATCACAGCACACCAGGCCTCCCTGTCCATCACCGACTCCCGAAGTTCACCCAAACTCATGTGGATCGAGGCAGTGATGCCATCCAGCCATTTTTATCCAAAAATCTGTTTGCACAAGTGTTTTAAAATGTAGTTTTCTGGAAGTGATGTGGTTAGGTCAGAGAATGCACTTTTAATTTTAGCATTGCTTTTCAGATAAAATTCTAAATGAAGGTATTAAAACTCGTGAATTATTGACAATTTTCATTGTCATTTGTTTACTGCAAGATTATATTTTACAGTGCTGTTCCCACTTTTTGTTGATAACTTGAGTGACTTCTATGAAATTGAATTATATTTTAGAAATCTCCGGAAAACTGAAGATAGAAAAAGGAAACTGGAAGAGCTTCTTAATTCTGTTGGTCAAAAAGTATCAGAACTCAAAGAAAAGTAAGTTAAGTTGTGAAATATATTTTGAGTATTTGAAAACCTACCGCAATTGATACTTAAGTTTTTAAAATTGTTATAATTAATATATTAATTTTTTGATTTATCACTTTAAAATGGTGAATGATATAAAATAGTAGTGTATTCCTTTTTAAAAAGTTTAATGAAAACAAAAATATTACAAGTTTCCATTTGTATAGCTATCACTGTGTATATTTCCAAGCAATGGAAAACTGAGCAGGAAGAAGTGAATGTACTGTGTTAATGCTGGGAGTGTTTACATTTGGTATTCGTACTTCTTTATTATTTTGACCTCAGCATTTTAGACTTCTGTATTGCTGATGATGCCTCAGTACTACTTATTCCATAGTCTGGATTTGTGAATGGTACATGATCATGTTAAAAATGTTTTATCTTTTTAGTTTTGCTCTTTTTGGTATTAAAAATATTCTTTCATGCAAATATACTCAAATCTAAAATCTGTTTATAAAAGGGATTAATCTTAAAGCCCTTAAGTACCTCTTTGTTCCTGTGATTGTTTTTAATATAGGACAAAAAAAAATACTGGCATGGGACTTACAAATATGGAAACATTTTCATTTAAGAATTGTAAAGATTGGAAAACTGGAGAACATGTCATTAAATCTAGCATATGTTATCACTTGCTACTTTCTTTAAGTCATGTATTACATTTCCTTTTTTTCTTATGGAAGAAATACACATTATTGTACCAAGAAAAAGTTCCATTAGACTAAAATCTATTAATTTTTTTTTCTGTATATAGTCAGGAAACAATCATCTCTATTTACATTTATATATAGTTACTTAATATACATAAATTAAAGCTATAGTGAAAGCTATAAATTCAATGTTTTTAATATTCCTGAATGTTTTTGTATTAGACATATAGATATGAAATCATAATTTCCCTCCTGGTATATAATTAGAGTAATATAAGGAAAATGATATATTCTTTTCAATATTACATGCTCAGAATCAGTACTTAATCATACTAAAGTAATTATCAAATATTTATTGAGTAGCTAGCTTATAGTACCAGTGTTTTGACTCCATTTATTAGCCATTTGCACGTGTCAGATGTTGTCCTAGGCACTTTACATATACATGTTTTTAGCATCTAGAACAATATTGAGAGGTGGATATTCTTACATAATTTGTGATTAGAACGCTAAAGATTAGAAAGGTTTGCTTAAATTGAACAAGTAGTAAATGACTAAGCAAATATTATATCCTATATTTGTCTGACTCCTTTAAGTTCCTTTTCTTAGTCACTGTACCATATTACTAGTATTTTGGGAGGATTATTATGAAACCTTCTGAATAATATGATTGAGGTCTTGTGGATAATATGACTGAGGAATTGGATTTTTAATTTTAATTAATTTAAATTTAGATAGCCACATGTGGCTGCCATATTGGACAAGTGACTCCTAGAGTCTTATGTCTCGGGGAGGGAAGAACAGGGCACTTAGAGAGGCAATAAAGAATAGAGGGCCTGCAACTTAATAGCACACCCATATATGAGTTTTAGGTCCTCTACTTACTTACTATTGGCGGACTTCCCTGGTGGCTCAGACGGTAAAGCGTCTGTCTACAATGCCGGAGACCTGGGTTCGAGCCCTGGGTTGGGAAGATCCCCTGGAGGAGGAAATGGCAATCCACTCCAGTACTATTGCCTGGAAAATCCCATGGACAGAAGAGCCTGGTAGGCTACAGTCTATGGGGTCGCAAAGAGTCGGACACGACTGAGCGAATTCACTTCACTCACTTACTATTGGCAAGACCTGTGCAATAATCTGTTTGGATCCAAGTCTTCATATTTATAAAATGAGAATTATAGCACTTATTTTGAACTGTTCCTAGAATCGGCACAGTCCTATGTGTTCTCTTTTATGTATATATTTATCTATGGCCGGGCCGGTTCTCTGTAGCTATCCGTGGGTATTCTCCAGTTGCAGCTAGCAAGGGCTGCTCTCTAGTTGTGATGTGGTTGCAGCTCGTGGGCTCTAGAGTGTGTGGACCTCAGCAGTTGTGGTGCACAGGGTTAGTTGCCTCATAGCATGTGGGATCTTCTTGGACCAGGGATTGAACCTGTGTCCCCTGCATTGGCAGGCAGATTCTCAACCACTGGACTGCCAGAGAAGCCCAATCCTTGGCATTTTGAAGGCACTTACATATTTGTTGAAGGAATAAGTAATCATATGGAATCTGCTATTATATTTAGTAAAATAATAAATATTTACAAGCATTTTTAAGGAAAATAATTTAAAAAGAAGTTTTAAACTTTGGCAGTTGGGCACATAGGGAGAGAATATATCTAATGGGATGAATATTTGATGTAAGTTTTAAAATTTTATTTGTCATTTTAATAGGTGTGTATTTGTGGGAGTTAGAATGAGGGGTGAGGTAGGTATGAGGAAGGAGCTGGATAATGGAACAGCCCATTGACAGTCATGGCAGATGAATGATAGTGCATTGACTGAAAATATACAATTCTTCTGATGTTGACATCTAGTTTTACTGGACTAAATAAAATCAAATAAAACTGAAAAGACAAATTAGATCAATCTTATGACAGGAACTTTGAATGTCATATTGATGTTTATACATAATGTAGTAGGATATCACAGCCCTGTGAGAATATTCCCCTTTAAATGTAAGCATTGGTATCGTGTCTATTATAATAATGATATTTTATATTGCAAATATTATCAATATTATAGTTAATTAAAATTATAGTGTAAAAGTTCACTTTACTACCTAAGCATAATGTATTAAATCTATCTTAAATCTGATTGTCTTTAATTAAATTTTAATGTTTTCATAGATTTCAGAGCAGGACTTCAGAAGCTGCCAAACTTGAAGCTGAAGTAAGCAAAGCACAAGAAACAATTAAAGCTGCAGAAGTCTTAATTAATCAGCTCGATAGAGAACACAGGAGATGGAATGCACAGGTTTGTCTGAGATCACACAGTGAAGTGAAAGTTGCTCGGTCCTGTTGCACTCTTTGCAACCCCATGGACTATACAGTCCATGGCCATAAAGTGGCATTGTTTAAGAGAAATTTATGATATATTTGTTAACAAAAATGGAAAGGAAAAATATCCATTAGCTGTCAGCCGGCTTAGGATAAATGATCTAGATATTAATGGCCCTGTTGTGAATTAATCTTTAAGCACAATATCTTTATATGAATGGATTTTAGACAAAGCAACCTATTCCTCTTTTAGTTAGGGGAGATCAGTTCAGTTTACTTCAGTCGCTCAATTGTGTCTAACTCTGTGACCGCATGGACTGCAGCGCGCCAGGTCTCCCTGTCCATTATTAACTCCTGGAGCTTATTCAAACTTAGATCCATCAAGTTGGTAATGCCATCCAACCATCTCATCCTCTGTTGTCCCCTTGTCCTCCCACTGCTGGGGTCCAGCCCCAGTGGATCCAAGGTGATTCGAAGGGGAGACAGAGTAGGCAAGGAAAAAACTTATTTATTTATTTAATTAGAAATATAAGATTAGATTAGGAAGAAATAGTGTAGTAGGAAAATTTAGTGGAGAAAAGAGGCTAAATAACTTGGTTTACGTGGAAAGCCAATAAAGTTCCAGACAAGAAACTTGCACCATCTACGTTAGGCCACTGGCATCCTCTTGAATAGTGGGGGGTGCCCCACCTTGGGCTCCCTCTGTCGTGGATCTTAGAAGCTGGGGCAAGTAAGTAGACATGGCGAGCCTCCATGCCCCAGATGGGAATTCGGCCTGAAATTAGAGTAAAGGGGAGACATGGAGGAAACCAGTCCTTCCAATGACTTGCCCGGCCTCTATTGTCTGGAAAGGCCTTTTATACCTTTTTGATTGTACATAGAGATCAATGGGTAATACAAAATTATGCAGCTTTAGCAGCCCAGACTCTTATCAAAACCAGGCTTTTCTCTCTGCATACCTAGTTGTATACACAAGTCTTAGGTGATTTACATTATCTTCCGGCCAAAAGGGCCAATTAACATTTTACAGCCTTTTTTCTGATAAGGGTTTGTCAACCAGAAGACTTATTTGTGTTGATCTTCCCAAAGTCTGGTGCCACTCTCAGAAAGCACTAAATAAAGTTACATTCTTAAATAGCAAAGATACAGCAATTTATAACAAGTAAAAGGAGTACAGTGATTTATAACAAAAGAAAAGTAATTAACTCAAAAGTCTAGTGTTGTTAACATCAAAACTATTATATATCTTTTTCCATATCCTGATTACATTGATTAATATCCTCCCAGGTGCCTAAAAGATAAAGAATATGGAGGCCTGGCAGCAATCATTGAGTCAACAGTGAAATCCGTCACCAATATGATTTTTAGCTCTTTAGAAAAGGCTCTGTATCTTTAAGATGTTTTAAGCTTTGTGCCTCTTGAGGTTGGGGGGCTGTAAACAATTCACAAGCTGTAAAAAGTCTGGGGGGACCTGTTAGGCAAGTTAGAGAGTTATCAGAGGAGGTTTGAACTGAAACATCCTTTCAAATGCAGAAGACTAAAGCCCTGAGTTAACTTTTTCCAGAGTGTGTCTGAAGAGTGGAAAAGCACAGTACAATAAGGCAGGCAGATTCTTATTTTTGGGGTACATGCTCAGGAAATACCAGGGGGAAACCCTGAGGCTTGACTCGCCTTGCCCATCAGGCCTCTCCACATGACCTTGTCATGGGTGGGATTCCTCACGCTGGCTCCCGGCATCCCACCTTCAATCTTTCCCAGCATCAGGGTCTTTTCAAATGAGTCAGATCTTCACATTAGGTGGCCAAAGTATTGGAGTTTCAGCTTCAGCATCAGTCCTTCCAATGAATATTCAGGACTGATTTCTTTTATGATAGACTGGTTGGATCTCCTTGCATTCCAAGGAACTCTCAAGAGTCTTCTCCAAATGCCACAGTTCAAAAGCATCAGTTCTACAGCACTCAGCTTTCTTTATAGTCCAACTCTCACATCCATACATGACTACTGGAAAAACCATAGCCTCGACTAAACAGACCTTTTTTGGCAAAATAATGTCTTTGCTTTTTAATATACTGTCTAGGTTGGTCATAGCTTTTCTTCCAAGGAGCGTGTCTTTTAATTTCATGGCTACAGTCACCATCTGAAGCGATTTTGTAGCCCCTCCCAAAATAAAGTCTGTCACTGTTTCTATTGTTTCCCCATTTGTTTGCCATGAAATGATGGGACCAGATGCCATGATCTTAGTTTTCTGAATGTTGAGTTTTAAGCCAACTTTTTCACTCTCCACTTTCATCAAGGGTAGGGATGAAAATGAGTGGATAGAAAATTTAGTAATTTTTAGAACCTTTTTTGGATTTCCCTTTACCAAGACAGTCCTCTTAGGATTTGACACTTTGGGGCATTTATTTGTTTTTGAAATCCTCTATTTCAACTTTGTTCATTTGTTTTGATTTAGTTTTACTTTAACCAATTATATTCCTTCCCTCATGGGGTGATCCTCATCTGCTCATCCAGGAATGTTGATTGCCTCTTAGTATTCTCCTTGTCAGATCCTTTCTCAGCAAACAGAGAGAAACTCTCTGAGGTTTCTCATATAATCTTTAAAATATTAACCCATATGATGATGTTTGACCAGATTTATATTTCTAGAATGCTGACTTTTAAATTCCTATTTCTAACTATACTTAGATATTGGCCTTCAACTGTCTCAGGAACTCAGACACCTCTGAATTTTTTTTTTTTTTTCTCATATCAAATCTCTTTTCTTTTCCTGTGTCATAAGACATCCTTCTTCTATGTATCAAAATGAAAAATATGTGGTTTTCTTAGACTCCTTTTATTAATTTGTATCCCTTTGCATATATTCCTCATATTTGTCTTCCATCCTTATGCTCTTGTTTTGTTTTTTCACCTGAATTCTCCTTGTCTGTCTTCTGTCTTACCCTTTAACTAGTTGATACTTTGTCAGCTGAAATCTTTCTGAAACCTAGGCTCATTATACTACTCACTGCTCTGTTTAAACACTTTCAGTGGCTCACTATTAACCACAGGTTAAAACTAAAGCAACTTTGCATGGCATGGGAAAATGTTAAAATCCCCCTTCTTCTAGCCAACTGTTTCTCTTTTTATTATTCCTGTATTGGTAGTCTTTCTGCACAGGCTTACGCTTTAGCCACCCTATGCTTCTAAAAAAGTCTCCTTGGTTAATGTTTGTTTTTTGGCTTTGTTCATACTCTTTGTGTCTTAATTATAGTTTAGAAAGTGATGGTATTTCACAATGTTTATTATCATTAGGAAATTTCAATGAAAGAATATATTCTTCTTTATAAATATGTTGGGATATCATACATTGTTTTAATACCACAGCAAGAGCTAAGGTCTTGCTGGTATTTTTACATTTTGAAAATTGTTTTCAAAATAGGTAATTACTTTAAACCAATGAATGATTTTTTCCTAGAAGCAAAGCTTGAATTTGTAAAGCTTTTTCTTTTTTTTTTCCTCTTAGGACATATTCATCTCTCTCTCTCTCTCTTTTTCAGGTTGCAGAGATGACAGAGGAATTAGCTACTCTTCCTAAAAGAGCTCAACTAGCTGCTGCATTTATTACATATCTTTCTGCTGCTCCTGAGGGCCTGAGAAAAACCTGTTTGGAAGCATGGACCAAGTTTGCTGGTCTTGAAAGTTTGTATTTAGTTAATTCATAAATTTGAAGTTTCAGTTTATGAAAAGCATATCTTTTGATTTTTTTCATTTTACTTTTTTAAGATTAGGAAAACTTTCTGAAATTAATGGATACCATAAGTGCTTAGGTTTGCGAAATTCTATGAATGTTATGAGAATAGATCTATTATGATGACTCTTGTCCCCCTAAAATCGCTTTTGAAACTGAGACCACTGAATTATTTTGATATTGTATGAATACAGTTAAACATTTTATTAATTTTTACACTAATTTCATATGGTAGAATGAGATGTAGGAATTCCAAAATTCTTTGTGAATTTTGCGTTTTTTTATAAATTAATATAGTTGTGAAACATTTATTTAATAGAAGAAAACTAATTCAATTGTTTCATTTCTTTGCATCATTAATTTTTTTTTTCTCTTTTAACCTCTGGTACTAAATGCAGAAGGATGGATCGAATATAAGAATGATCATTGGACTTTTGTTGGAGTATATTTTAAATAGTTTTATTCTTTTTTCTTCATCAATCACAAGATTATTATTAAGTATCATTGATATCTTTAATTTTTCAGAATTTGATCTGAGGAGATTTCTTTGTACTGAAAGTGAACAGTTAATTTGGAAAAGTGAGGGCCTACCGTCAGATGACCTTTCCATAGAAAATGCTCTTGTTATCTTACAGGTAATTAATCTACTTAACTTTTCTCATTAGAAATGTTTCTTGTGAAGCTTGCTCCAGGAAGTACCTTCTTAAAATCCTTAGGCTTTCACAGTTAGTCTTTAGTTACCTAAAAGTAAAAATATTTTCCTAACAAAAACCCATTTATGATTCAGTTAGCAACTCTATAATTTTTAGTGTTAATTTATTTTTACCTTCGTATAAAATTATAAATTAAAATGGCATTATTTTGATGGCCAAATATTAATTGAACTTCCTAATATGAATAGAAACATTTTAGGGATACTTGATTTATTTGGCTGTATAGTTCTTCCATCTAAAGTATATTTAAAAAAAAATTATACTTTTATTTCATTTTTTTTATAAACAAAGTTATACAGAATGAAGATAGGTAAATTTGGGTTATAAATTGAAGGTGACCATGTGCATATTTTGGAAAATTTTCCTTTTCCATAGTATGTGTTTCCCAGAAGTCATTATTTAGAGTTGAAACTATTATGCCTTAATTAGCAGTGAATGTGAAAACTGAATTCAAAACCTTGTGTACAAGCAAATCATTTCTTTGCATGAAGTTGAATTTTTACCATTAATTTAATTTACCTGTCTGATATAGAATTTGAAAGATAACTTGTGCCTCTTGAAAATATGTTTCATTTTTTTCTGTTCTTTTTATCTGAATAGTTTATATTACTAGTATTTTCTTTTATTTCTACAACTGTTTTCTCTGTCCACACACTATTTCTTTATCCCTAATGCTTCTCCTTAGGGAGTGTAAGTCATATTTTTATAAGATTCATATTGGGGTCCCTGTTTATTCCCGTGTAATTTATTGTTTTATTCAACTATCAACTGACCCTACTTTGACTCATTACATTGGAGTTACTAGTATAAGAGTCACTAAACAAAGATTAAGCAGTTTTACCTTCTTTTAATTTGATTTGGCCTAAGCTTTATTTTTTAAACATTTTTATCATTTTTCACACTAGAATTACAAATCTGGAACTCTAAATGAATATATACTCATTACAGCCTAGTACTTTTTATCATGTTTGGTATTCTTTTCCTAAGGTTTCATATTGCTTCTTCATTTTCAGTATTCCAAGAAAGCAGTTGTTTGAAGATTTAAAAAGATTAGTTTAAGATTTTTCTTTCTTATTCCATAAGAAATCAGAGACCTTTAGAAAAAAATTTATCACAATTGTTTTCGTTTTTCTAATAATAGTAAGTGAAAATATTTACTTTTCTATTCTGAATCTGTCTTTCATGATGAATTTTTGAAATATTGTCTTTGAAATTAATTTTCATAACAAGCTTAGTACACTTTGTATTTAATATTGCCAGCTTTCTTATAGACACATGCGCATTTATATGACAAAACAAAGGGTTTCCGTGGTAGCTCAGCTGGTAAAGAATCTGTCTGAAATGTAGGAGACCCTTGTTTTATTCCTGGGTCAGAAAGATCCCCTGGAGAAGGGATAGGCTACCCACTCCAGTATTCTTGGGCTTCCCTGGTGGCTCAGCTGGTAAAGAATCCGCCTGCAATGCAGGAGACCTGGGTTCAGTCCCTAGGTTGGCTAGACACCTTGGAGGGGGGCATGACAACCCACTTCAGTATCCTTACCTAGAGAATCCCCATGGACAGAGAAGCCTAGTGGGCTACAGTCCATGGAGTCACAAAGAATCGGACATGACTGAGCGACTAAAACAGCATGACGAAACAAAAAACAAAATCATCTGGAAAATTTTGTTAGAGTAATTAATTATTTTGTTGAAATGGGTTTACCATTGTGTTCAACATTCTGTCTGAGTTCTGAAATAAACTGTTGTAGTTGAGGGTGTGGTTGGATAGCACAGTTCTATAACATCTACTCATTAACATAACCATGTGATATGAAATTAGATGTCTAAATGTTTACAATATGTGGTTCTGGGAGTATTTTCTGAGAAAAAATGACAAGGTGTGATGAATTAAGTATCATTTAACTATAATAAAGCTTTTCAGAAATTCTTTCTCTTAGTGCAGTCTTTCCCAGTTTCAAGGCCTGTAGCCACTCTATCACCTGTCTCTTATACACATCTAGATGTGTATAAGAGACAGCTGCATACCTAGTTGTATACACAAGTCTTAGGTGATTTACATTATCTTCCGGCCAAAAGGGCCAATTAACATTTTACAGCCTTTTTTCTGATAAGGGTTTGTCAACCAGAAGACTTATTTGTGTTGATCTTCCCAAAGTCTGGTGCCACTCTCAGAAAGCACTAAATAAAGTTACATTCTTAAATAGCAAAGATACAGCAATTTATAACAAGTAAAAGGAGTACAGTGATTTATAACAAAAGAAAAGTAATTAACTCAAAAGTCTAGTGTTGTTAACATCAAAACTATTATATATCTTTTTCCATATCCTGATTACATTGATTAATATCCTCCCAGGTGCCTAAAAGATAAAGAATATGGAGGCCTGGCAGCAATCATTGAGTCAACAGTGAAATCCGTCACCAATATGATTTTTAGCTCTTTAGAAAAGGCTCTGTATCTTTAAGATGTTTTAAGCTTTGTGCCTCTTGAGGTTGGGGGGCTGTAAACAATTCACAAGCTGTAAAAAGTCTGGGGGGACCTGTTAGGCAAGTTAGAGAGTTATCAGAGGAGGTTTGAACTGAAACATCCTTTCAAATGCAGAAGACTAAAGCCCTGAGTTAACTTTTTCCAGAGTGTGTCTGAAGAGTGGAAAAGCACAGTACAATAAGGCAGGCAGATTCTTATTTTTGGGGTACATGCTCAGGAAATACCAGGGGGAAACCCTGAGGCTTGACTCGCCTTGCCCATCAGGCCTCTCCACATGACCTTGTCATGGGTGGGATTCCTCACGCTGGCTCCCGGCATCCCACCTTCAATCTTTCCCAGCATCAGGGTCTTTTCAAATGAGTCAGATCTTCACATTAGGTGGCCAAAGTATTGGAGTTTCAGCTTCAGCATCAGTCCTTCCAATGAATATTCAGGACTGATTTCTTTTATGATAGACTGGTTGGATCTCCTTGCATTCCAAGGAACTCTCAAGAGTCTTCTCCAAATGCCACAGTTCAAAAGCATCAATTCTACAGCACTCAGCTTTCTTTATAGTCCAACTCTCACATCCATACATGACTACTGGAAAAACCATAGCCTCGACTAAACAGACCTTTTTTGGCAAAATAAAGTCTTTGCTTTTTAATATACTGTCTAGGTTGGTCATAGCTTTTCTTCCAAGGAGCGTGTCTTTTAATTTCATGGCTACAGTCACCATCTGAAGCGATTTTGTAGCCCCTCCCAAAATAAAGTCTGTCACTGTTTCTATTGTTTCCCCATTTGTTTGCCATGAAATGATGGGACCAGATGCCATGATCTTAGTTTTCTGAATGTTGAGTTTTAAGCCAACTTTTTCACTCTCCACTTTCATCAAGGGTAGGGATGAAAATGAGTGGATAGAAAATTTAGTAATTTTTAGAACCTTTTTTGGATTTCCCTTTACCAAGACAGTCCTCTTAGGATTTGACACTTTGGGGCATTTATTTGTTTTTGAAATCCTCTATTTCAACTTTGTTCATTTGTTTTGATTTAGTTTTACTTTAACCAATTATATTCCTTCCCTCATGGGGTGATCCTCATCTGCTCATCCAGGAATGTTGATTGCCTCTTAGTATTCTCCTTGTCAGATCCTTTCTCAGCAAACAGAGAGAAACTCTCTGAGGTTTCTCATATAAAACTTTTTCACTCTCCACTTTCATCAAGGGTAGGGATGAAAATGAGTGGATAGAAAATTTAGTAATTTTTAGAACCTTTTTTGGATTTCCCTTTACCAAGACAGTCCTCTTAGGATTTGAC
The DNA here is from genome assembly GCA_006410675.1 of Oreotragus oreotragus. NCBI lineage: Eukaryota > Metazoa > Chordata > Mammalia > Artiodactyla > Bovidae > Oreotragus > Oreotragus oreotragus. The sequence goes on from SJYX01003212.1 coordinate 315,798, forward strand.
ACTTTGGGGCATTTATTTGTTTTTGAAATCCTCTATTTCAACTTTGTTCATTTGTTTTGATTTAGTTTTACTTTAACCAATTATATTCCTTCCCTCATGGGGTGATCCTCATCTGCTCATCCAGGAATGTTGATTGCCTCTTAGTATTCTCCTTGTCAGATCCTTTCTCAGCAAACAGAGAGAAACTCTCTGAGGTTTCTCATATAATCTTTAAAATATTAACCCATATGATGATGTTTGACCAGATTTATATTTCTAGAATGCTGACTTTTAAATTCCTATTTCTAACTATACTTAGATATTGGCCTTCAACTGTCTCAGGAACTCAGACACCTCTGAATTTTTTTTTTTTTTTCTCATATCAAATCTCTTTTCTTTTCCTGTGTCATAAGACATCCTTCTTCTATGTATCAAAATGAAAAATATGTGGTTTTCTTAGACTCCTTTTATTAATTTGTATCCCTTTGCATATATTCCTCATATTTGTCTTCCATCCTTATGCTCTTGTTTTGTTTTTTCACCTGAATTCTCCTTGTCTGTCTTCTGTCTTACCCTTTAACTAGTTGATACTTTGTCAGCTGAAATCTTTCTGAAACCTAGGCTCATTATACTACTCACTGCTCTGTTTAAACACTTTCAGTGGCTCACTATTAACCACAGGTTAAAACTAAAGCAACTTTGCATGGCATGGGAAAATGTTAAAATCCCCCTTCTTCTAGCCAACTGTTTCTCTTTTTATTATTCCTGTATTGGTAGTCTTTCTGCACAGGCTTACGCTTTAGCCACCCTATGCTTCTAAAAAAGTCTCCTTGGTTAATGTTTGTTTTTTGGCTTTGTTCATACTCTTTGTGTCTTAATTATAGTTTAGAAAGTGATGGTATTTCACAATGTTTATTATCATTAGGAAATTTCAATGAAAGAATATATTCTTCTTTATAAATATGTTGGGATATCATACATTGTTTTAATACCACAGCAAGAGCTAAGGTCTTGCTGGTATTTTTACATTTTGAAAATTGTTTTCAAAATAGGTAATTACTTTAAACCAATGAATGATTTTTTCCTAGAAGCAAAGCTTGAATTTGTAAAGCTTTTTCTTTTTTTTTTCCTCTTAGGACATATTCATCTCTCTCTCTCTCTCTTTTTCAGGTTGCAGAGATGACAGAGGAATTAGCTACTCTTCCTAAAAGAGCTCAACTAGCTGCTGCATTTATTACATATCTTTCTGCTGCTCCTGAGGGCCTGAGAAAAACCTGTTTGGAAGCATGGACCAAGTTTGCTGGTCTTGAAAGTTTGTATTTAGTTAATTCATAAATTTGAAGTTTCAGTTTATGAAAAGCATATCTTTTGATTTTTTTCATTTTACTTTTTTAAGATTAGGAAAACTTTCTGAAATTAATGGATACCATAAGTGCTTAGGTTTGCGAAATTCTATGAATGTTATGAGAATAGATCTATTATGATGACTCTTGTCCCCCTAAAATCGCTTTTGAAACTGAGACCACTGAATTATTTTGATATTGTATGAATACAGTTAAACATTTTATTAATTTTTACACTAATTTCATATGGTAGAATGAGATGTAGGAATTCCAAAATTCTTTGTGAATTTTGCGTTTTTTTATAAATTAATATAGTTGTGAAACATTTATTTAATAGAAGAAAACTAATTCAATTGTTTCATTTCTTTGCATCATTAATTTTTTTTTTCTCTTTTAACCTCTGGTACTAAATGCAGAAGGATGGATCGAATATAAGAATGATCATTGGACTTTTGTTGGAGTATATTTTAAATAGTTTTATTCTTTTTTCTTCATCAATCACAAGATTATTATTAAGTATCATTGATATCTTTAATTTTTCAGAATTTGATCTGAGGAGATTTCTTTGTACTGAAAGTGAACAGTTAATTTGGAAAAGTGAGGGCCTACCGTCAGATGACCTTTCCATAGAAAATGCTCTTGTTATCTTACAGGTAATTAATCTACTTAACTTTTCTCATTAGAAATGTTTCTTGTGAAGCTTGCTCCAGGAAGTACCTTCTTAAAATCCTTAGGCTTTCACAGTTAGTCTTTAGTTACCTAAAAGTAAAAATATTTTCCTAACAAAAACCCATTTATGATTCAGTTAGCAACTCTATAATTTTTAGTGTTAATTTATTTTTACCTTCGTATAAAATTATAAATTAAAATGGCATTATTTTGATGGCCAAATATTAATTGAACTTCCTAATATGAATAGAAACATTTTAGGGATACTTGATTTATTTGGCTGTATAGTTCTTCCATCTAAAGTATATTTAAAAAAAAATTATACTTTTATTTCATTTTTTTTATAAACAAAGTTATACAGAATGAAGATAGGTAAATTTGGGTTATAAATTGAAGGTGACCATGTGCATATTTTGGAAAATTTTCCTTTTCCATAGTATGTGTTTCCCAGAAGTCATTATTTAGAGTTGAAACTATTATGCCTTAATTAGCAGTGAATGTGAAAACTGAATTCAAAACCTTGTGTACAAGCAAATCATTTCTTTGCATGAAGTTGAATTTTTACCATTAATTTAATTTACCTGTCTGATATAGAATTTGAAAGATAACTTGTGCCTCTTGAAAATATGTTTCATTTTTTTCTGTTCTTTTTATCTGAATAGTTTATATTACTAGTATTTTCTTTTATTTCTACAACTGTTTTCTCTGTCCACACACTATTTCTTTATCCCTAATGCTTCTCCTTAGGGAGTGTAAGTCATATTTTTATAAGATTCATATTGGGGTCCCTGTTTATTCCCGTGTAATTTATTGTTTTATTCAACTATCAACTGACCCTACTTTGACTCATTACATTGGAGTTACTAGTATAAGAGTCACTAAACAAAGATTAAGCAGTTTTACCTTCTTTTAATTTGATTTGGCCTAAGCTTTATTTTTTAAACATTTTTATCATTTTTCACACTAGAATTACAAATCTGGAACTCTAAATGAATATATACTCATTACAGCCTAGTACTTTTTATCATGTTTGGTATTCTTTTCCTAAGGTTTCATATTGCTTCTTCATTTTCAGTATTCCAAGAAAGCAGTTGTTTGAAGATTTAAAAAGATTAGTTTAAGATTTTTCTTTCTTATTCCATAAGAAATCAGAGACCTTTAGAAAAAAATTTATCACAATTGTTTTCGTTTTTCTAATAATAGTAAGTGAAAATATTTACTTTTCTATTCTGAATCTGTCTTTCATGATGAATTTTTGAAATATTGTCTTTGAAATTAATTTTCATAACAAGCTTAGTACACTTTGTATTTAATATTGCCAGCTTTCTTATAGACACATGCGCATTTATATGACAAAACAAAGGGTTTCCGTGGTAGCTCAGCTGGTAAAGAATCTGTCTGAAATGTAGGAGACCCTTGTTTTATTCCTGGGTCAGAAAGATCCCCTGGAGAAGGGATAGGCTACCCACTCCAGTATTCTTGGGCTTCCCTGGTGGCTCAGCTGGTAAAGAATCCGCCTGCAATGCAGGAGACCTGGGTTCAGTCCCTAGGTTGGCTAGACACCTTGGAGGGGGGCATGACAACCCACTTCAGTATCCTTACCTAGAGAATCCCCATGGACAGAGAAGCCTAGTGGGCTACAGTCCATGGAGTCACAAAGAATCGGACATGACTGAGCGACTAAAACAGCATGACGAAACAAAAAACAAAATCATCTGGAAAATTTTGTTAGAGTAATTAATTATTTTGTTGAAATGGGTTTACCATTGTGTTCAACATTCTGTCTGAGTTCTGAAATAAACTGTTGTAGTTGAGGGTGTGGTTGGATAGCACAGTTCTATAACATCTACTCATTAACATAACCATGTGATATGAAATTAGATGTCTAAATGTTTACAATATGTGGTTCTGGGAGTATTTTCTGAGAAAAAATGACAAGGTGTGATGAATTAAGTATCATTTAACTATAATAAAGCTTTTCAGAAATTCTTTCTCTTAGTGCAGTCTTTCCCAGTTTCAAGGCCTGTAGCCACTCTATCACCTGTCTCTTATACACATCTAGATGTGTATAAGAGACAGCTGCATACCTAGTTGTATACACAAGTCTTAGGTGATTTACATTATCTTCCGGCCAAAAGGGCCAATTAACATTTTACAGCCTTTTTTCTGATAAGGGTTTGTCAACCAGAAGACTTATTTGTGTTGATCTTCCCAAAGTCTGGTGCCACTCTCAGAAAGCACTAAATAAAGTTACATTCTTAAATAGCAAAGATACAGCAATTTATAACAAGTAAAAGGAGTACAGTGATTTATAACAAAAGAAAAGTAATTAACTCAAAAGTCTAGTGTTGTTAACATCAAAACTATTATATATCTTTTTCCATATCCTGATTACATTGATTAATATCCTCCCAGGTGCCTAAAAGATAAAGAATATGGAGGCCTGGCAGCAATCATTGAGTCAACAGTGAAATCCGTCACCAATATGATTTTTAGCTCTTTAGAAAAGGCTCTGTATCTTTAAGATGTTTTAAGCTTTGTGCCTCTTGAGGTTGGGGGGCTGTAAACAATTCACAAGCTGTAAAAAGTCTGGGGGGACCTGTTAGGCAAGTTAGAGAGTTATCAGAGGAGGTTTGAACTGAAACATCCTTTCAAATGCAGAAGACTAAAGCCCTGAGTTAACTTTTTCCAGAGTGTGTCTGAAGAGTGGAAAAGCACAGTACAATAAGGCAGGCAGATTCTTATTTTTGGGGTACATGCTCAGGAAATACCAGGGGGAAACCCTGAGGCTTGACTCGCCTTGCCCATCAGGCCTCTCCACATGACCTTGTCATGGGTGGGATTCCTCACGCTGGCTCCCGGCATCCCACCTTCAATCTTTCCCAGCATCAGGGTCTTTTCAAATGAGTCAGATCTTCACATTAGGTGGCCAAAGTATTGGAGTTTCAGCTTCAGCATCAGTCCTTCCAATGAATATTCAGGACTGATTTCTTTTATGATAGACTGGTTGGATCTCCTTGCATTCCAAGGAACTCTCAAGAGTCTTCTCCAAATGCCACAGTTCAAAAGCATCAGTTCTACAGCACTCAGCTTTCTTTATAGTCCAACTCTCACATCCATACATGACTACTGGAAAAACCATAGCCTCGACTAAACAGACCTTTTTTGGCAAAATAATGTCTTTGCTTTTTAATATACTGTCTAGGTTGGTCATAGCTTTTCTTCCAAGGAGCGTGTCTTTTAATTTCATGGCTACAGTCACCATCTGAAGCGATTTTGTAGCCCCTCCCAAAATAAAGTCTGTCACTGTTTCTATTGTTTCCCCATTTGTTTGCCATGAAATGATGGGACCAGATGCCATGATCTTAGTTTTCTGAATGTTGAGTTTTAAGCCAACTTTTTCACTCTCCACTTTCATCAAGGGTAGGGATGAAAATGAGTGGATAGAAAATTTAGTAATTTTTAGAACCTTTTTTGGATTTCCCTTTACCAAGACAGTCCTCTTAGGATTTGACACTTTGGGGCATTTATTTGTTTTTGAAATCCTCTATTTCAACTTTGTTCATTTGTTTTGATTTAGTTTTACTTTAACCAATTATATTCCTTCCCTCATGGGGTGATCCTCATCTGCTCATCCAGGAATGTTGATTGCCTCTTAGTATTCTCCTTGTCAGATCCTTTCTCAGCAAACAGAGAGAAACTCTCTGAGGTTTCTCATATAATCTTTAAAATATTAACCCATATGATGATGTTTGACCAGATTTATATTTCTAGAATGCTGACTTTTAAATTCCTATTTCTAACTATACTTAGATATTGGCCTTCAACTGTCTCAGGAACTCAGACACCTCTGAATTTTTTTTTTTTTTTCTCATATCAAATCTCTTTTCTTTTCCTGTGTCATAAGACATCCTTCTTCTATGTATCAAAATGAAAAATATGTGGTTTTCTTAGACTCCTTTTATTAATTTGTATCCCTTTGCATATATTCCTCATATTTGTCTTCCATCCTTATGCTCTTGTTTTGTTTTTTCACCTGAATTCTCCTTGTCTGTCTTCTGTCTTACCCTTTAACTAGTTGATACTTTGTCAGCTGAAATCTTTCTGAAACCTAGGCTCATTATACTACTCACTGCTCTGTTTAAACACTTTCAGTGGCTCACTATTAACCACAGGTTAAAACTAAAGCAACTTTGCATGGCATGGGAAAATGTTAAAATCCCCCTTCTTCTAGCCAACTGTTTCTCTTTTTATTATTCCTGTATTGGTAGTCTTTCTGCACAGGCTTACGCTTTAGCCACCCTATGCTTCTAAAAAAGTCTCCTTGGTTAATGTTTGTTTTTTGGCTTTGTTCATACTCTTTGTGTCTTAATTATAGTTTAGAAAGTGATGGTATTTCACAATGTTTATTATCATTAGGAAATTTCAATGAAAGAATATATTCTTCTTTATAAATATGTTGGGATATCATACATTGTTTTAATACCACAGCAAGAGCTAAGGTCTTGCTGGTATTTTTACATTTTGAAAATTGTTTTCAAAATAGGTAATTACTTTAAACCAATGAATGATTTTTTCCTAGAAGCAAAGCTTGAATTTGTAAAGCTTTTTCTTTTTTTTTTCCTCTTAGGACATATTCATCTCTCTCTCTCTCTCTTTTTCAGGTTGCAGAGATGACAGAGGAATTAGCTACTCTTCCTAAAAGAGCTCAACTAGCTGCTGCATTTATTACATATCTTTCTGCTGCTCCTGAGGGCCTGAGAAAAACCTGTTTGGAAGCATGGACCAAGTTTGCTGGTCTTGAAAGTTTGTATTTAGTTAATTCATAAATTTGAAGTTTCAGTTTATGAAAAGCATATCTTTTGATTTTTTTCATTTTACTTTTTTAAGATTAGGAAAACTTTCTGAAATTAATGGATACCATAAGTGCTTAGGTTTGCGAAATTCTATGAATGTTATGAGAATAGATCTATTATGATGACTCTTGTCCCCCTAAAATCGCTTTTGAAACTGAGACCACTGAATTATTTTGATATTGTATGAATACAGTTAAACATTTTATTAATTTTTACACTAATTTCATATGGTAGAATGAGATGTAGGAATTCCAAAATTCTTTGTGAATTTTGTGTTTTTTTATAAATTAATATAGTTGTGAAACATTTATTTAATAGAAGAAAACTAATTCAATTGTTTCATTTCTTTGCATCATTAATTTTTTTTTTCTCTTTTAACCTCTGGTACTAAATGCAGAAGGATGGATCGAATATAAGAATGATCATTGGACTTTTGTTGGAGTATATTTTAAATAGTTTTATTCTTTTTTCTTCATCAATCACAAGATTATTATTAAGTATCATTGATATCTTTAATTTTTCAGAATTTGATCTGAGGAGATTTCTTTGTACTGAAAGTGAACAGTTAATTTGGAAAAGTGAGGGCCTACCGTCAGATGACCTTTCCGTAGAAAATGCTCTTGTTATCTTACAGGTAATTAATCTACTTAACTTTTCTCATTAGAAATGTTTCTTGTGAAGCTTGCTCCAGGAAGTACCTTCTTAAAATCCTTAGGCTTTCACAGTTAGTCTTTAGTTACCTAAAAGTAAAAATATTTTCCTAACAAAAACCCATTTATGATTCAGTTAGCAACTCTATAATTTTTAGTGTTAATTTATTTTTACCTTCGTATAAAATTATAAATTAAAATGGCATTATTTTGATGGCCAAATATTAATTGAACTTCCTAATATGAATAGAAACATTTTAGGGATACTTGATTTATTTGGCTGTATAGTTCTTCCATCTAAAGTATATTTAAAAAAAAATTATACTTTTATTTCATTTTTTTTATAAACAAAGTTATACAGAATGAAGATAGGTAAATTTGGGTTATAAATTGAAGGTGACCATGTGCATATTTTGGAAAATTTTCCTTTTCCATAGTATGTGTTTCCCAGAAGTCATTATTTAGAGTTGAAACTATTATGCCTTAATTAGCAGTGAATGTGAAAACTGAATTCAAAACCTTGTGTACAAGCAAATCATTTCTTTGCATGAAGTTGAATTTTTACCATTAATTTAATTTACCTGTCTGATATAGAATTTGAAAGATAACTTGTGCCTCTTGAAAATATGTTTCATTTTTTTCTGTTCTTTTTATCTGAATAGTTTATATTACTAGTATTTTCTTTTATTTCTACAACTGTTTTCTCTGTCCACACACTATTTCTTTATCCCTAATGCTTCTCCTTAGGGAGTGTAAGTCATATTTTTATAAGATTCATATTGGGGTCCCTGTTTATTCCCATGTAATTTATTGTTTTATTCAACTATCAACTGACCCTACTTTGACTCATTACATTGGAGTTACTAGTATAAGAGTCACTAAACAAAGATTAAGCAGTTTTACCTTCTTTTAATTTGATTTGGCCTAAGCTTTATTTTTTAAACATTTTTATCATTTTTCACACTAGAATTACAAATCTGGAACTCTAAATGAATATATACTCATTACAGCCTAGTACTTTTTATCATGTTTGGTATTCTTTTCCTAAGGTTTCATATTGCTTCTTCATTTTCAGTATTCCAAGAAAGCAGTTGTTTGAAGATTTAAAAAGATTAGTTTAAGATTTTTCTTTCTTATTCCATAAGAAATCAGAGACCTTTAGAAAAAAATTTATCACAATTGTTTTCGTTTTTCTAATAATAGTAAGTGAAAATATTTACTTTTCTATTCTGAATCTGTCTTTCATGATGAATTTTTGAAATATTGTCTTTGAAATTAATTTTCATAACAAGCTTAGTACACTTTGTATTTAATATTGCCAGCTTTCTTATAGACACATGCGCATTTATATGACAAAACAAAGGGTTTCCGTGGTAGCTCAGCTGGTAAAGAATCTGTCTGAAATGTAGGAGACCCTTGTTTTATTCCTGGGTCAGAAAGATCCCCTGGAGAAGGGATAGGCTACCCACTCCAGTATTCTTGGGCTTCCCTGGTGGCTCAGCTGGTAAAGAATCCGCCTGCAATGCAGGAGACCTGGGTTCAGTCCCTAGGTTGGCTAGACACCTTGGAGGGGGGCATGACAACCCACTTCAGTATCCTTACCTAGAGAATCCCCATGGACAGAGAAGCCTAGTGGGCTACAGTCCATGGAGTCACAAAGAATCGGACATGACTGAGCGACTAAAACAGCATGACGAAACAAAAAACAAAATCATCTGGAAAATTTTGTTAGAGTAATTAATTATTTTGTTGAAATGGGTTTACCATTGTGTTCAACATAAGGTTGGCTAGACACCTTGGAGGGGGGCATGACAACCCACTTCAGTATCCTTACCTAGAGAATCCCCATGGACAGAGAAGCCTAGTGGGCTACAGTCCATGGAGTCACAAAGAATCGGACATGACTGAGCGACTAAAACAGCATGACGAAACAAAAAACAAAATCATCTGGAAAATTTTGTTAGAGTAATTAATTATTTTGTTGAAATGGGTTTACCATTGTGTTCAACATTCTGTCTGAGTTCTGAAATAAACTGTTGTAGTTGAGGGTGTGGTTGGATAGCACAGTTCTATAACATCTACTCATTAACATAACCATGTGATATGAAATTAGATGTCTAAATGTTTACAATATGTGGTTCTGGGAGTATTTTCTGAGAAAAAATGACAAGGTGTGATGAATTAAGTATCATTTAACTATAATAAAGCTTTTCAGAGATTCTTTCTCTTAGTGCAGTCTTTCCCAGTTTCAAGGCCTGTAGCCACTCTATCACTTATAAGCTAACTACTTATTTGCACCTTGTATGTTCAAAATTATTCCTTTGTGTTATCACGAAGGGTGCTTTGGAGTTCTCATATTTTGTGTTCAGTTAACTATTGAAGTACATGTGTTGTCTGGGTGAGGAAATAGTCAAATAATTATCTACCACTGGCCTTGTAACAAAAGCCATTAGTTCTGTTACATTAGCAGAAAGCTTCTATGACTATGTCCTTGAGGAGCAGGGGAAGAATTTGGCCATGGTGACCATATGTCTTGGATTGCTTGGACTATGATTTACACCTGTTATCCTGATGTAATTATTAAAAAAATTTGTTTTGGGTGATTTTATAATCTTCCTACTTTAGTGAAACTCAGGGGATAAGTGGAGAGTATGAGACCCAGGTGGCACAGTGGTAAAGAATCTGCCTGCCAGTTCAGGAGACGTAGGAGATGCAGGTTCGATCCGTGGGTTGGGAAGATCCCCTGGAGAAGGAAATAGCAACCTACTCCAGTGTTCTTGCCTAGAGAATCCCATGGACAGATGAGCCTGGTGGGCTACAGTCTATGGGGTTGCAAAGAGTTGGACATGCCTGAGTGACTGAGCATGCACGCACATGTCTATTAGACACTATGGAGAGGTGTGAGCATCCAGAAAGAAGATGGAAAATATGATTCATTTAAATTTCACAGTTTATAAATTTTTCTTGGTTTAAATTTCACCGTATTATAAATTTTTCTTGTGAAAACATGTACTAGCTATTTGTTTTTTATTTTATGAACAGCTCAGTGTCAAATTAGTTTTCTTTAAACCAGTCACACATATATGAGAATGTTTTTCCCTCCTGCCGTTTATTGTGTGTTGAGGCAATGCAAGCTAATTTGGTATTAGTCTAAAGAATATAGACTTGTAAAGGTAAATTACGTTGAGACAAATCTTTGTCATTAAATCCCCAATACATAATAATAATCAACACTTTTGTATACTTACTATGTTGTTTGTGCATGCTCAGATACTCAGTTGTTTCCATCTCTTTGCCACTCTATAAACTATAGCTTGCCAGGCTTCTCTGTTCATGGGATTTTCCAGGCAAGAATACTACAGTGAGTTGCCATTTCCTTCTCCAAGAGATATTGCAAATCCAGGGATTTAACTGATATCTCCTCTGTCTCCTGCATTGGCAGGAGGGTTCTTTACTTCTGAGCCACCTGGGAAGTCCATTTTGTTCATATGTTATTATTTAACAATTAATAGAAGTAAAGCACTTAAATACTTAACTCATTTAATTTTCAAATCAACCCTATTTAGTCAATCAGTCATTTCAGTCACTTAGTTGTGTCCTGACTCTTTGTGACCCCATGTACTGCAGCACACCAGATCTCCCTGTCCATCAGTAACTCTCGGAGTTTACTCAAAATCATGTCATTGAGTTGGTGATGCCATCCAACCATCTCATCCTCTGTCATCCCCTTCTCCTCCCACTTTCAGTTTTTCCTGGCATCAAGGTCTTTTCCCGTGAGTCAGTTCTTTTCATCAGGTGGCCAAAGTACTGGAGTTTCAGCTTTAGAATCAGTCCTTCCAATGAATATTCAGGACTGATTTCCTTTACAGTGGACTGGTTGGATCTCCTTGCAGTCCAAGGGACTCTGAGGAGTCTTCTCCAACACCACAGTTCAAAAGCATCCACTTTTTGGTGCTCAGCTTTCTTTATAGTCCAAATATCACATCCATACATAACTACTGGAAAAACCATAGCTTTGACTAGATGAACCTTTGTTGGCAAAGTTGTTTCTCTGCTTTTTAATATACTGTCTAGGTTGGGCATAACTTTTCTTCCAAGGAGCAGGCGTCTTCTAATTTCATGACTGCAGTGACCATATGCAGTGATTTTGGAGTCCACCAAAATAAAGTCTGTTACTGTTTCCAGGGTTTCCCCATCTATTTGCCATGAAGTGATGGGACCAGATGCCTGACCTTAGTTTTCGGAATGTTGAGTTTTAAGACAACTTCTTCACTCTCCTCTCTCACTTTCATAAAGAGGCTCTTTAGTTCTTCTTCACTTTCTGCCATAAGGGTGGTGTCATCTGCATATCTGAGGTTATTGATATTCTCCAGGCAGTCTTGATTCCAGCTTGTGCTTCATCCAGCCCAGTGTTTCTCATGTTGTACTCTGCATATAAGTTATAAGCAGGGTGACAATATACAGCCTTGACATAGTCCTTTTCCTATTTGGAACCAGTCTGTTGTTCCATGTCCAGTTCTAACTGTTGCTTCTTGACCTGCATACAGATTTCTCAGGAGGCAGGTCAGGTATTCTGGTATTCCCTCTCTTTCAGAATTTTCCACAGTTTTTTGTGATCCACACAGTTAAAGGCTTTGGCATAGTCAATAAAGCAGAAGTAGGTGTTTTTCTGAAACTCTCATTTTTTTTGACGATCCAGCGGATATTGGCAATTTGATCTCTGGTTCCTCTGCCTTTTCTGAATCCAGGTTGAGCATCTGGAAGTTCACAGTTCATGTACTGTTGAAGCCTGGGTTGTAGAATTTTGAGCATTACTTTACTAGTGTGTGAGATGAATGCAATTGTTTAGTAGTTTGAACATTCTTTGGCATTATGTTTCTTTGGGATTAGAATGAAAACTGACCTTTTTCAGTCCTGTGGCCACTGGTGAGTTTTTCAAATTTACTGGTATATTGAGTGCAGCATCATCTTTTAGTATTTGACATAGCTCAGCTGGAATTCCATCACCTCCACTAGCTTTGTTCATAGTGATGCTTCCTAAGGCTCACTTGACTTCACATTCCATGATGTTTAGCTCTAGGTGAGTGACCACACCATTGTGATTATCTGGGTCGTGAAGATCTTTTTTGTACTGTTCTTCCGTGTGTTCTTGCNGAATTCCATCACCTCCACTAGCTTTGTTCATAGTGATGCTTCCTAAGGCTCACTTGACTTCACATTCCATGATGTTTAGCTCTAGGTGAGTGACCACACCATTGTGATTATCTGGGTCGTGAAGATCTTTTTTGTACTGTTCTTCCGTGTGTTCTTGCCACCTCTTCTTAATATCTTCTGCTTCTTTTAGGTCCATGCCATATCTGTCCTTTCGGGGAAGGCAATGGCACTCCACCCCAGTACTCTTGCCTGGAAAATCCCATGGACGGAGGAGCCTGGTGGGCTGCAGTCCATGGGGTCGCTAACAGTCGGACAGACTGAGCGACTTCACTTTCACTTTTCTCTTTCATGCATTGGAGAAGGAAATGGCAACCCACTCCAGTATTCTTGCCTGGAGAATCCCAGGGATTGGGGAGCCTGGTGGGCTGCCGTCTATGGGGTGACACGGAGAGGGACACGACTGAAGTGACTTAGCAGCAGCAGCAGCAGCACATCTGTCCTTTAGGTAGGCATATTATCCTTTTGTAGATAAGGAAGTTGAGATGCGGAAGGGTTAAGTTTCTTGTTTAAGGTCACAGAGCTGTCTAAAGGTAAAGCCAAGATTCAAACATTGCCACCTAGCCAGTCTATGCTGTAAGACTGCCTTTGAGAGATACGTGTTTATGGTTCTGTATATGTTTTAGCTTATTTATTTTGTGTTATTTCCATTAATGTAATTCTCCATATGTTATCAAAAGATGAATTTTAGTTCTATTTACAAAATATTTCTACCCTCACCCCACTTGTGGTTATTAAAAATAAAAATAAAGTTGTAGTTTTATAAATGTTTTAAAAAGTAGTTTCTTTCTTATTGGATGAAAGTCAGAAGGTACAAACTTTCAAGTATAAGATAAATAAGCACTAGGGACATTATGTACAACATGATAAATATTATTACCACTGCTGTATATTATATATGAAAGTTGCTTAGAGATGAAATCCTGAGAGTTCTCATTGCAAGGAAAAAAAAAAACTATTTCTTTAATTTTGCGCCTATATGATATGATGGATATTCACTAAATTTACTGTGACAGTCATTGCATGATACATGTAAGTGAGATCTTTGTTTTGTACATCTTAACTTACGCATGATTGTCAGTTATATCTCAGTAAAAGTGAAAGGAAAAAATCACTTTAAAAAATGTCCCCTAACTAGTCTTTTTTTTCCCGCAAGGAGAGAAGAATTAAAATTGATATCATGTGTCTCATAGCCTTTGTCCTCTGTTCTGAGCTCCTGATCTGTAGTTCTAATTTCCTCTTTACTGTAGCCTACCAGGCTCTTCTGTCCATGGGATTCTCCAGGCAAGAGTACTGGAGTGGGTTGTCATTTCCTTCTCCAGGGTATCTTCCCGACCAGGGATCGAATCCAGGTCTCCTGGATTTCAGGCAGATGCCTTAACCTCTGAGCCACCAGGGAAGCCTAATTTCCTATTAGATATTAGTTTCTGGAGCTTTGTATGCAATTCAAACTTTGTCTTTAATCATTAAAAATTTTTTTTTAAGTTTAGAATCAGTGGCCAAGTATATATAATACATTTTCTTTTTAAAAAGTAATTTATGCTTTAAAGTAACTGAGATGTTCAAAAGTTTTAAACCTAGCTTCAGGATTCAAATTATATTACCAGGACATCTCTCTCTTTCCTCCATCTTAAGAGATGGATTTATTCTTCGATATTCTTAGATGGATTTATTCTTAGAAAGGTTCTGCCATGTGTTATTGATAGACATTGGTGACTCGTGAGTTTTACCATTATCGCAGTTTATGTTCTCGGACTAAAGATATCGCCTCCCATCCTTTCCATTATTTATGTCAGTCCTCAAGAAAAGTTTCTTATTGGTTAGTTTGGTTCACTTGCTCACCCCTTGTATGCAGTTCTGGAGGACTGATAATCCCATGAGAAATGCATGATTGGGGCATGCATGCTAGGCAAAGGTAGCTATGTTGTCTAATAATTGTTTCTCTTCCTCTCTGACTTATTAGAACCTGCTTCTCTTCTGTTTCCTAATGCTGGAGATGTCACTGTCTTGGTCTAGGAATGCAGACTGCAAATCATTCTTAGCTATGTCTCTTAAATTGTTCATTCAGTTAATTCAGCCAGTCTTCTCAAATCTATCTCTCAAATGTGTCCTGAATTCATTCTGTTCCAACCATGCCTGCTGCCAGTGGCTTCACTCAAGCCTACCTCAGGTTGTGGTAAACACATCATAATAGCAGTTGGTCGCTTGCCCCCAGTATCAGTTCCTTTATTGTTACTGGAGTGATTCTCCTAAAATGTTAATCTGATCATAACAATTCCTTGAATAATATATTTCAGTGACTGCTCATTACCTGCAAAGAAAAATGTCATCCTTAAACATGGCATGAAAGGTTCTTTATGATCAGAAAGATCTCTGATTACTCCTACCATTTTATATGCATCATCTTTGCCTAAACTTTTTTTTGACCATCACTGTTTATATTGATAATTTATTGCAAGAAGCCAAAAGAATCANATCCTTAAACATGGCATGAAAGGTTCTTTATGATCAGAAAGATCTCTGATTACTCCTACCATTTTATATGCATCATCTTTGCCTAAACTTTTTTTTGACCATCACTGTTTATATTGATAATTTATTGCAAGAAGCCAAAAGAATCAATGTATAAAATTTCAAAAATAACACAAATGGCTGTACTTTTTACTCCAAGTAGACTAAGTCACTGGTGTTTTTCCAAATACTCCCAGGCTTTTCACTCTTCTCTCAATCATGCTGTTGTCTGGACCAGATTTGCTTTTTATTTTTTAACTTCTTTGCCTGGCTAAGTCCTATATTTTTTAATCTAGTTTGACATGAATTGCTTCCCAGCAGCTTCCCCTAACTCCACTTACAATCCACTTAGATAATTTTGAGTTATCTTTGATTTAAAAAAATTTTTCATTTTTTGCTTCTTTATTGGATGGTGGCCAGGAAGGGTGAGGGAATGTATTTTGTTAATTTTTGTATCCCCTGCATTATATGGTAGATGAATGAGTAGCATGAATGAATGAAAGCTCAGCATTTTTGGATCTATAATTTGTTAAATGTAGAATCTGACCACATTTCATCATGGAACACACACCTGAAGTATATCTTAGAGGCCTTCTTTGTGTCTCTGGAGAAGTATAAATAAGAGGAACACAAACTTGTAACTATTCTTTGAAATTCTTAGGCATATTTTCTGTGCTAAATACATGATTTTTTTGAAACATTATCTTAGTCTCTTTTTAACTGCTTTAGATCATTGACTTGAAATCATGGGTAAGAACTTTTTAAAATTTAAAATAATTATTTTTGTAGTTAAGCAAAATCTAGTTTACTTGTGGAATGTTTGCTCTTGAATGCTGGCATAAAATGATATCTAAAACCTAGTGTGTAATACTTTGCTAATACTTAAGAGGTTTACTAGCCATGTTATTTTGCTTGCATTTGCACATGTATATGGTAGAGCAGTATAGAAGCCTCCAGAAGTAGATGCTGGGTGAAGATCATACAGTGGGGTAACACGGAGGATTCGTGGTGTTAGTAGTCCCCTCTGGATACAGGTCAAAAGAGGCTGCAATATTTAGAGAGGATTTTAAAACAATAATAAAGCTGTTTTAGAGTCAGTCAGCTCTTTAAACTGTGTGTTGGCAGTTTTCAACATCATTGTAGGTAAATGCTGTTGATCCCCAGGACGTTATCCCACCATCCCCCTCTCTCTTGAGATGCCAGTAAGGTAACATCTGTGTCCTTATTAGATGTACCCGAGTTCTAAGTCTTCACTTCACTGTTATCCTCACATGTTATCTTTTCCTTTTATCCTGTAACTGCATTATGTTTTTCAAATAAATGTGAAAATTTAAGAAAAATTGGATCAGTTGTTATTTAAATCTGATGTGCTAGGTAACAATGACTATTAGATGGTTTAAAATTTATCATATATTTATGATATATGATCAACTTAAATATATGTAAATATACATAAATATATAATTGGCTTTATATAGGTAAGTATATATGTAAAGATATATAAATATATAATTGGCTTCCTTTCATTTTCTGAATGGCATGTGTATGTAGTTTTCTAATTTTATGTTTGTTTCCGAGTTTAATTAGTGCAAGGTGTGAAGTAATGAATTTAATTCATAATGTAATTTTCTCTTCTAGGATAATCCTTTTGTAATAGTAATTATGTATACTACTTTAGAAAAATTAGTCTTAACATATAAATAATTATATCACTGATTATTTCAGCAATACTTTTATGATTAGCTCTTACTTTGTTTCTTCAACCAAAGAATATCTAAAGTTTAGGGAATGACTTGTATATTTTAAAACCAAAAAGAGAAGTGTAAATGGCATCTACTTAGGACTAGAATGCTTGCTTACTATGTTGTTAATGTACATTTTCTGTGTTATTGAGTAGTAAATAGGACTATGTTCTAACTTTACTGTGGTTAAATTTAATAACCTAATATTAATTTCTGATAAAATTTATTAATTTAGGCTCCAGTGGAGCTAAAAGCTATCTTCATTTCCTCATTACAGTTGTAAAACCTGAGAGAAAAACTCACTCATTAATTGTTTAATAATTTTCAGGAAATGATTTTCATATAATGAAAGCTTGTAATTTTTTTTTTTTAATTAGAGTCGAGTATGCCCATTTCTTATCGACCCTTCTTCCCAAGCTACAGAATGGTTAAAGGCACATTTGAAAGACTCACGCTTGGAAGTTATTAACCAGCAGGTGTGTATTACTTACAGTTTAGATACCAAGTAGTAATGGAGTAATGGCATCTTATGGTGACAAGAAATCTGGGTCTGTAATCAGAAAACAGGTTCAAACCGAGTTCTTATAACTTACCTGGCATGGGCCCTGGGGAAAGAAATGTAGCTTTCTTAACTATAGTTTTATAATTTGTAAAAAGGAATAAGAATCTTTGTTTGATTCCTTCTATATGCAAGGTATTGATCTAAGCCCAGGAATTTATGTTAGTAGTCACAGTTCATGCCCTTATAGAGATGACAGTTAAGTAATTAGTTACACTAAACAAATAAGCATTTATACCAAATTATGATCAAAGTTAAGTGCTATAGAAGGGTGCTATAGAAGTAAGTTACTTAGGGACTTAGGAAAACCCCCTGGACTTTTAAATTTCCTCTTCATGTAACTGAGCAGTGATCATCTGTGTTGTGTCCCGAGAATTGACAATTGGTCAATGAAGTGTAATAGTGTTTTGTGTAGTGACTTCTTGCTGTCATATTTATCTTGCCAAAAAATTATTATTTTTCATGTTTTTTGAGAAAGTCCTAATGCATGATTAATTTTTAAATCAATTTTTAATTTAATCAGTTTTTAATCATTTTAATTCAGATGCTTGAAAAATTACCTCTTTAAAATGTTGTTCACTTATCAAATGGTGATATCTAACTCATTTGTGTTTAAGAATAATTGTAATGTGTAATTATTTATATAATATATAAAATATTTAATATCACTTATGGTTTTAGTAGGATGTTTAGATAATAATTATTATCCAGATATTTAATTTTTTAAAACAAAGTTGGAGAATTGGAATGGTATTAAAGTGACTTACCCAGAAAGCCTAAAAATTCTTGCATGGTTATAAAATTTTGTCTAAACGTTTCTTTTCAAGATAATTAGAGCTATCACAGCAAGATAAGTTTACTAGAATTCATCAGCTTGTCTTTGTTACTCCATTCAATGCTTGATGAGTAAATTATTGCGTATAGAATTTGAAATTTTTTTCTGTATTAATTTGAAATTCTAGAAAATTTTAAAGGCCATTTTTATTATTAATGTAAAATTCTTATTTTTCTGCTGCTAAGTCACTTCAGTCGTGTCCGACTCTGTGTGACCCCATAGATGGCATACAAAGGTCCTTATAGTCAAAGCTATGGTTTTTCCAGTAGTCATATACAGATGTGAGAGCTGGACAATAAAAAAGGCTGAGTGCCAAAGAACTGATGCCTTCGAACTGTGGTGCTGGAGAAGACTCTTGAGAGTCCCTTGGACTGCAAAGAGATCACACCAGTCCATCCTGGAGGAAATCAACCCTAAATATTCACTGGAAGGACTGAGGCTGCAGCAGAAGCTCCAATCCTTTGGCCACCTGATGCAAAGAGCTGACTCATTGGAATAGACACTGATGCTGGGAAAGATCGAAGGCAGGAGGAGAAGGGGACAACAGAGACGAGATGGCTGGATGGCATCAGTACCTGAGTGGACGTGAATTTGAGCTGGTAAAGGGACAGGGAAGCCTGGTGAGCCACCGTCGATGGAGTCACCGAGAGTCAGACACAGCTGAGCAGCTGCACGCCAGCACCTGCGGTCAGCAATCTTTGGTCAAAAGGCAAGAGTACAAAATGGGAAAGATCTCCTCAGCAAATGGGGCTGGGAAAGCTGGACATGTGTGTGCATGCTAAGTTGCTTCCGTCGTGTCCAGCTCTTTTACAGCGCTATGGACTGTAGCCCGCCAGGCTCCTCTGTCCATGGAATTCTCCAGGCAAGCATACTGGAGTGGGTTGCCATGCCCCCCTCCAAGGGATCTTCCCAACCCAGGGGTCAAACCCACATCCTGTGTCTCCTGCATTGGCAAGTGAGTTCTTTATGACTAGAGACACCTGGAAAAGTTGGACAGCTGCATATAAATCGATATTAGAACATATCCTCACCCTAAGCACAAAAATAAACTCAAAATCACTTAAAGACTTAAATATGTCATGACATCTTAAAACTCCTAGAAGAGAGCATAGGCAAAATATTCTCTGGCATAAATCATAACAATGTTTTTTTTCGTCAGTCTTCCAAGGTAACAGAAATAAAACAGAAATAAACAAAAGGGATCTAATCAAACTTAAAGTTTTGGCACAGCAAAGAAACTATTAAAAAAAAAAAAAA
>SJYX01003212.1:336336-363950 GCA_006410675.1 Oreotragus oreotragus
CTGTATCTGAGGATATGAAAACTTTTTGGAGGGTGGATGATAGTAATGTCAGAATCTAATAGTAATAGAAATTAAAAAACTTTTAATTAAAGTGTGTTTATACAAGAAGGGCCATATCAGAGTCTCCCACACCATTCCCAGGTACAGTGTCTTACGAGGAAGGCTCAAGGGACTCAGCACTCATGGCTTATGTTTATTGCAGGAAAGTCTACAAAGCAAAGTCAGCAAAGAGAAAAGGCACATAGGGTGAAGTCAGGAGTCAGGAAACCAGGTGCAAATTCCGAGTCTTCTTTCATTGGAGCCACTCAGGCTGTGTTTAAATCCCCCAGGACAAGTTGTGACAACATGTGTGTAAGTTGTTTACACACCAAGGAAGACTCAGTGTCCAGAGTTTTCAGTGAGGCTGATTATGTAAGCACAGTCTGCCTAGCAGGGAGCAAAATTCCAGACTTCCCAAAGGAAAGCAGGTGTTCAGCATACACCATTTTGTTTGTACAACAGTTAAAGCACAGTGAGCTGCTCTTACCTGTTCTCGGAGACTAAGAACCTTAACAAAATCCCAAATTCCCAGACGGTGGTTAAGAGCCTTGCAAGCTGATCTCACTAACAATACTGGTCTTAGAATGTTACATCACCTCAGGCACCTAACCCAGACTTTGATATTAGGAAGTAATGCCCTTAAACTTTACATGTTGCGCAAAGTGTATATGTGGACGTAGACATGTACTTATATATAAATACATAATTACTTACATGGCACACTTTGCTAGCACCACAAAGTTTAGCAAATTGGAGTTATTGGGGGCAAAGTGAAGAAATAGCAAAGCCTGCACTATTTATCACCTTTTATCCCACAAATAGTTATGTTTCGCTGAGCAGTGGTTGATAAATTATGAAAAGAACTCTAGGAGTGGGACTGTTGCTGATATAACCTGAAGTTACCTCCCAGAGTTCAGTCTCTGGTCTCAGTCTGTTCTTTACTAAAGCTAATGCAGATCTGTTGAACCACCTCTTGCTATACTATCTTAAAGGAAGTGGAAAGGAATCTTTTGATCATCTGAATTTGACTCTTTTTTATAGTCTATATGTTGTCCCTTGGGCTCATTAAATTTGTTTCAATGAGCTCTGACTGGTGTTAGGTCTTAACTATATCTGCTTTATTGTTTGAGATTGGAGTTTGACAAGGTCCTCTAAAATTGAATCTGCTGAAAAATGATAATATTCTATGTCATGATTGGTTCACGTGATGAACCACTATTTCAGTTAGTTGTTCAGGGCTGGTTTGGGTGAATTTGTTAATTTCTATTCATTTCATTGAGAAAAAAGGCAGTTAAAGTCTGACCCTACCCTACTTTTTCCACCTTCAGTTCAGAGTTGGATGTATTCATATGACTTCAGTGGAAGTCTGTTATCCCCTTTGATTTTACTTCACATTGTCCTTTTCTATAGTTTTGAGTTCCTCGTGAATAGTTATTTGTTATTGTACATTTCTGCTGAGATCAGAGGATGGTTGTCCTAAAATGACATAAAGCAAAGCTTGGGTCCAAGTTCACTTATATCCCTGTGTTCTTAATCAATATAAACTGCATTTCTGCATAGTGATGTTGAAACAGGTACAAATAATAGGAATAGAATGTACTTCTCAAATTTATGCAGTTCAAAAATCGCTTCAGCTATGTATCGATCCAAAAGAACAAGGTACAGTTCCTCCTGGAAGTCTCTACTGACTTTGGGCTTTGTTTTTTATTTTCTAAGTGCTTCAGATGGTCGGCTAGGTTGCTTATTTGAGATTTTTCTTGTTTCTGGAGGTGGGCCTGCATTGCTTCTTTTGCGGTCACTAGTGGTTGCCTTTGTGCAAGAGTGTCCCTCTGCAGTCTGCTTGTGCCCAGAGGCTTCCATGGGAGCCCCGAAACTGATGTAACCCCAAACCTGCCTTTCTCTGGCTTGCTGGCAGCTGTCTCCTTGTAGGAGGTTAGGCTGGAGATGGAGTTGTTCGTTCACAGCCAGATGTTTCTGGGGCTTGTCCTCTGTTCCGTGGCCGTCACTGGCTCTGGAGAGGATAGGGCCTATTCCCAAGTGGTTGGAGCAGAAGTTTTGAAGGTTGGGTCTGAGCTGGCTCCATCCCCTTTAAGTGTGTTTCCTCCCCGATCCGGCACCAGCCTCCTTTCCCAGGAGGGGAGCCGTGCCTGGATAAGAGGGGCTGGATAGGCACTTGGTGTTGGCCGGGGTACAAATTGTGGATGTCTTACCAGAGACGGAAGTCGTGGCTGCTCTGAGGTACTGCCTGTAATAGCTGTTCCCACCCTGCTCAGACGTTTATTTAGGTCTGAGTTTTCTTTTTCCCAGCTGAGCTTTCTCCTCATCTGGAGCAGCCCTCACCCCAGTTGAGCGGTTGCTGGACTCAGATTGGGGTATGTGCTGAAGCCTTCACTGGAACACAGTCAGCCACCCATGCAGCTTTAATCCCCTCTCTCCCCCTGGTTTAGGAGTAAGCAGGCATGTATGGTGGCTCCTCGTGAATGGCGTCCAGGCTGCTCACGGTCCTCCTGTTAGTCCCAGCAGCCCTCCAGGCAGTGTGGAGACTCATTTCTCAGTGTCAGACCTTTGGACAAGACCTTTGCATGGTTTGTGACCCAGANAGAAATATCTCAAGTTTTAGAATTTGGTATTAGAATAATTACACTAATTTTGAAGATTGGTATTGGAATATTTTTGAATTCTTTTACTTTCAACTTTCTATTGGTTTTCTTTATAAAATGTGTTTCTCATAAATAGTGTATCATTTGGCTTTTTATTTCTATTCATGAGACAATCTTACTTTTTTGTATGTATAATTTAGGTAACCAATTCTTGCAATAACTAATACTATCTTTTAAGGAGCCTGTTTGATTTTTAATCAGATGTTTGTTTTTCATGGCTACTCTGTATGATGTATGTAACAATATGCATCTGTGACTTAACTTTATTAATATAGATAAATGCTTGCCACTTTTCTATGATCTTTAATTCCATACACCCCATACTTGCTTTTGCATCATTATTGTGCTGCATTATCATGCTCCATATAATATTATAATTACTGATCTTAAGATCTGTATTTATACATGTTTAACCTTTATGGTGTTCTCCCAGTGTTTCCATTGTCTCATTTCCTCTGGGATTATTTTCTTCTGTCTGAAGAATTTCCTTAATCATTTCATTTAGTGCAGATCTATTGAAAACAGCCTTTTTTTTTTTTCATTTTTAAGTGATTTTTTTTTTCTCTGTATCTAACAGAATTCTAGGTTGACAGCTATTTTCTGTAGTACTTTGAGGTTCTTATTGCATCGTATTCTAGCTTATGTTATCCCTATTGAGAAATTGCCTGCTGGTTTATTGTTGCCTTTTTGTAAGTGATACATTATTTTTCTCTGGATAATTTATAATTTTTCTTTGTCATTGGTTTTAGTGATTTTACTGTGATGCCCTTAGATTAGTTTTCTTTGCATTTATTCTGCTTGTATTGTCTTGAATCATTCTATTTGGTACATAGTTATTACATTGAATCTTTAAATTTATATTTTTCTTTCAATATTAATTTGATTTCTTTTTGATCCTTTGAATATCCTCTCATAAAGTGTGTTTTGAATTCTTGTTAGGCTTAAAAAGTTAAGTAAAATTTTAAAATCTATTCTAGGAGTCTCAAAAATTCTTTACATTAGTTTTTGTAACATTAGAAAATAATCTTTGATAATGTGTTTTTTTACCTAAAAAATTAGTTACTTTTATCAGTTGAAATCATAAATAATGGGTGTAATAGTTGATTGATTTTTCTGTATATGATATATAATTAAAATCATTGTTATTTATATTAGAATATAAAAAGCTTCATTATGAGGCAGAAGTTTACTTTTTCTCAGTTTCACTTGTTGCAAAGCTCCTGTGCATGACAGTCTGAATAAATCCTTTTTGACATTAATAATGGATTCTTTGCAATTAGTGATATGTTGTTTTTTCCAGGTTTTACCAGGTCATTCTGTTTTTAAGTGTTACATCTTAAATACTAGCACAATAGACACTTTGAAACTGATAAATTTTGAAGTAGAGAATAATTAAGCATTTTTATTTTTGTCATCTATAATCAAACATTTCAGAAAATTTGATAATATGAAACATAGAGTTAATATTAAAACTGTATCCCTGGAGAAGGGAATGGCAACCCACTTCAGTAAGCATTCTTTCCTGGAAAAACCCATGGACAGAGGGTTCGTGGGGGGTCACAAAGAGTCGTACATAACTGAGCACATATTAAATATAAGTAGATATTCTTTCGATGCTTCAGTATCCTAGGATTGTCTTCAGTTCAGTTCAGTTCAGTCGCTCAGTCGTGTCCGACTCTTTGCGACCCCATGAATCGCAGCACGCCAGGCCTCCCTATCCATCACCATCTCCCGAAGTTCACTCAGACTCACATCCATCGAGTCCGTGATGCCATCCAGCCATCTCATCCTCGGTTGTCCCCTTCTCCTCCTGCCCCCAATCCCTCCCAGTATCAGAGTCTTTTCAATGAGTCAACTCTTCGCATGAGGTGGCCAAAGTACTGGAGTTTCAGCTTTAGCATCATTCCTTCCAAAGAAATCCCAGGGTTGATCTCCTTCAGAATGGACTGGTTGGATCTCCTTGCAGTCCAAGGGACTCTCAAGAGTCTTCTCCAACACCACAGTTCAAAAGCATCGATTCTTCGGCGCTCAGCTTTCTTCACAGTCCAACTTTCACATCCATACATGACCACAGGAAAAACCATAGCCTTGACTAGGCGGACCTTAGTCGGCAAAGTAATGTCTCTGCTTTTGAATATACTATCCAGGTTGGTCATAACTTTTCTTCCAAGGAGTAAGCGTCTTTTAATTTCATGGCTGCAGTCACCATCTGCAGTGATTTTGGAGCCCAAAAAAATAAAGTCTGACACTGTTTCCACTGTTTCCCCATCTATTTCCCATGAAGTGATGGGACCGGATGCCATGATCTTCGTTTTCTGAATGTTGAGCTTTAAGCCAACTTTTTCGCTCTCCTCCTTCACTTTCATCAAGAGGCTTTTTAGCTCCTCCTCACTTTCTGCCATAAGGGTGGTGTCATCAGCATATCTGAGGTTATTGATATTTCTCCCGGCAATCTTGATTCCAGCTTGTGTTTCTTCCAGTCCAGCGTTTCTCATGATGTACTCTGCATATAAGTTAAATAAGCAGGGAGACAATATACAGCCTTGACGTACTCCTTTTCCTATTTGGAACCAGTCTGTTGTTCCATGTCCAGTTCTAACTGTTGCTTCCTGACCTGCATACAGATTTCTCAAGAGGCAGGTTAGGTGGTCTGGTATTCCCATCTCTTTCAGAATTTTCCACAGTTTATTGTGATCCACACAGTCAAAGGCTTTGGCATAGTCAATAAAGCAGAAATAGATGTTTTTCTGGAACTCTCTTGCTTTTTCCATGATCCAGCGGATGTTGGCAATTTGATCTCTGGTTCCTCTGCCTGTTCTAAAACCAGCTTGAACATCAGGGAGTTCACGGTTCACATATTGCTGAAGCCTGGCTTGGAGAATTTTGAGCATTACTTTACTAGCGTGTGAGATGAGTGCAATTGTGCGGTAGTTTGAGCATTCTTTGGCATTGCCTTTCTTTGGAATTGGAATGAAAACTGACCTTTTCCAGTCCTGTGGCCACTGCTGAGTTTTCCAAATTTGCTGGCATATTGAGTGCAGCACTTTCACAGCATCATCTTCCAGGATTTGAAACAGCTCAACGGGAATTCCATCACCTCCACTAGCTTTGTTCTTAGTGATGCTTTCTAAGGCCCACTTGACTTCACATTCCAAGATGTCTGGCTCTAGATTAGTGATCACATCCTCATGATTATCTGGGTCGTGAAGATCTTTTCTGTACAGTTCTTCTGTGTATTCTTGCCACCTCTTCTTAATATCTTCTGCTTCTGTTAGGTCCATACCATTTCTATCCTTTATCGAGCCCATCTTTGCATGAAATGTTCCCTTGGTATCTCCAATTCTCTTGAAGAGATCTCTAGTCTTTCCCATTCTGTTGTTTTCCTCTATCTCTTTGCATTGATTGCTGAAGAAGGCTTTCTTATCTCTTCTTGCTATTCTTTGGAACTCTGCATTCAGATGCTTATATCTTTTCTTTTCTCCTTTGCTTTTCGCCTCTCTTCTTTTCAGTGCTATTTGTAAGGCTTCTCCAGACAGCCATTTTGCTTTTTTGCATTTCTTTTCCATGGGGATGGTCTTGATCCCTGTCTCCTGTACAATGTCACGAACCTCATTCCATAGTTCATCAGGAACTCTGTCTATCAGATCTAGGCCCTTAAATCTATTTCTCACTTCCACTGTATAATCATAAGGGATTTGATTTAGGTCATACCTGAATGGTCTAGCGGTTTTCCCTACTTTCTTCAATTTAAGTCTGAATTTGGAAATAAGGAGTTCATGATCTGAGCCACAGTCAGCTCCTGGTCTTGTTTTTGTTGACTGTATAGAGCTTCTCCATCTTTGGCTGCAAAGAATATAATCAATCTGATTTCGGTGTTGACCATCTGGTGATGTCCATGTGTAGAGTCTTCTCTTGTGTTGCTGTACTTGGATGCAATCTCAAAAACGACAGAATGATCTCTGTTCGTTTCCAAGGCAAACCATTCAATATCACAGTTATCCAAGTCTATGCCCCAACCAGTAATGCTGAAGAAGCTGAAGTTGAACGGTTTTATGAAGACCTACAAGACCTTGTAGAACTAACACCCAAAAAAGATGTCCTTTTCATTATAGGGGACTGGAATGCTAAAGTAGGAAGTCAAGAAACACCTGGAGTAACAGGCAAATTTGGCCTTGGAATGTGGAATGAGGCAGGGCAAAGACTAATAGAGTTTTGCCAAGAAAATGCACTGGTCATAGCAAGGATTGTCTTAATAAGTGTTTTTTATCTTTGTTTGCCTAAGTGCTGACTGATTAGTAGAGCATTCCTGTTAACGGTCTTTTGGGTAGCCTCACTGTTGCTGTCTTTTGGACTGTATTGAAAAGCCTGTAGTAAAAACTATTTAGAAGTACTAAAAAATTGTATTTTATAATGTCATGTAGCAAAATACTGAATATTCAGGCCAGCTAATTATGTCATTTTAAAAAATAGGACCACGTTATGTGGTACAAATAGGTGACAAAATGATCGACTATAATGAAGATTTTCGCCTGTTTTTGTCAACAAGAAGCCC
Source organism: Oreotragus oreotragus (assembly GCA_006410675.1). Classification (NCBI taxonomy): domain Eukaryota; kingdom Metazoa; phylum Chordata; class Mammalia; order Artiodactyla; family Bovidae; genus Oreotragus; species Oreotragus oreotragus. Next base: position 343,588 of record SJYX01003212.1, read on the forward strand.
AAATCCCTTTATTCCACCGGATGCAGCGTCCATTGTTACTGAGGTTAACTTTACTACAACAAGAAGTGGATTACGAGGACAGGTATATGTGGACAATCATAATTTGCCTTAGAAATCTTAGAAATCTTCTTTGTATACTTGTGAAATACTTTGAATGAGAAGCTATTTTGTTAAACTGACTAGCATTTAAACTCATGATTTTGAAAATACACTTGGAAATCAGCAACACATTTGGCTTTATTTCATTTTTCATTAGTGTTAGAATGATATATTTGTTGCTAATGTCAAATTGCTACTTCTTCCAGTAAAACTTTAATTTTACAGTCTACTTATATTTGTTAAAATTTGAGAAATGGAAGGATCATACATGTTAAGATTAGTAACTTTATTTTTTTTTAATTGTGAAAACTGAAGTTTTAAGTGCTAAAATTGCATTTAGTTGACTTATTCAGCTAGTTGAGTATCTTTGATTCCAAATCCAACATTGTTTCTGACCAGAACATTTGTATGTTTGAATTATCTTTTTCTGTGTATGGCTTATTGCAGTTAATAATTATTACATGAACTGCAAAATAATTTTCATGTACAGACTTTTGCTTACACACTCACTTATTTTATTAAAAATATCCTGTTGATCTTTTAGTATCCTGTTTTTTTACTCACTTAACAATAGTATATATTTTTTCTTTTGATTCAAATGGTAGCATATATATTTGCTGTGATTTTTTAATTTACTTTATTGTAATTTTTAAAGCTCTCCTTTTAAATATTTTTCTTACCATACTAGATGACTCATTGCATATTTTCATCAACAGTGTCTTTTGATAGCCTAGGTGATTTTTGTCATAAATAAAACAAAGTCCAAGTTACTCAAAAGTTGGCAGAATTTGACAGAATGGCTTCCTCTATATAAAAGCTCTCCACCGTAATTGCTAAAAAGGGCTGCTGCTGCTGCTGCTGTTGCTGCTGCTGCTGCTACTGCTGACTGCTGCTAAGTCACTTCAGTCGTGTCCGACTCTGTGCCACCCCATCGACGGCAGCCCACCAGGCTCCCCTGTCCCTGAGATTCTGGAGGCAAGAACACTGGAGTGGGTTGCCATTTCCTTCTCCAATGCATGAAAGTGAAAAGTGAAAGTAAAGTTGCTCAGTCATGCCCGACTCTTAGCGACCCCATAGACTGCGGCCCTCCAGGCTCCTCCGTCCGTAGGATTTTCCAGCCAAGAGTTCTGAAGTAGGGTGTCATTAGGTATTACTTTAATGAGAACTAATTGAACATGTTTATACAATAGATTTTAAATTAGCATATTTTATGACATGCAAATGTCATTCCCTATTTTAAAGTTTTAGATTTAAGACTTTGACGTAGCAGTCTTCAACAGCTTTATTAAGATTCAGCTCATGTATCGTATGACTGACCCTTGAAAGTTTACAGTTCAGTGTTTTGGGTTTTCTTTAGTGGAATTTCTGGGTTTTATGGAATCAGTGTCTCATGGTAACAATGCTTGCCTGGTAGTTCGGCTGGTGAAGAATCCTCCTGTAGTGCAGGATAGTGCAGGAGACCCCAATTCAGTTCCTGGGTTGGGAAGGAATCCCCTGGAGAAGGGGTAGGCTACCCACTGCAGTGTTCTTGGGCTTCCCTGGTGGCTCAGTTGGTAAAGAATCTGCCTGCAAGGCGGAGACCTGGGTTCATTCCCTGGATGGAGAAGATCCCCTGGAAAAGGGAACAGCTACCCACTCCAGTATTCTGGCCTGGAGAATGCCATGGGCTATATAGTCTATGGGGTCACACGACTGAGTGATTTTCACTATGGTAACAATATGTTTAAGTTTTTGAGGAATAGAAAAAATTTCCAAAGTAGCTGTACAATTTTAGTTTCCTCCCAGTAGTATATGATGATTTCTCTTTTTACACATAGTTACAACATTTATTATTATTCATCTTTTTAATTGTAGCCATCTTAATAGGTATGATATGGTATCTCATTGTGATTTTGATTTTAAGTTAGGTATCTCTTTATTTATTTTTGTGACTAGTTACCATGAAAAGGTTAGCTTCTATAGTTTTTATATATAATCTAAGAACTGAATATTAGATGCTGATATGTTAAGTGATGTACTTTCTTATGGCTGTTTTTATAATAGGTAACATTTTATCAGTTAGCGTCACTATTCATTTTGCCTCTTTTGTCAGAAATAATTATGGCAGTGTCTCATATGTTTAACTAGAAAGAAGGAAGTGTGCAGAGGAGTATATTTGTAATATCCAATCAAACATAAGGTCTCTTTGTGGGAAGTTTTCACTTTGGTTTGTCTTGCTTGACCTTTATTGTTAGAATAACCTTGGCCTTTTTTTTTTTTTTAATATAGCTTTTGGCATTAACTATTCAACATGAGAAACCTGATTTAGAGGAACAGAAAACAAAACTATTACAACAAGAAGAAGATAAGAAAATACAGTTAGCTAAGCTTGAAGAATCTCTTTTAGAGGTAAAATTTAGTTATTCAGGATGTTGATCATATTACATTATTTTGATTATAATCAAATGCTGTTTTTTTAAAGATTATAATACCTTCAGCATGTTTTTGGTTGTATCAGAAGAATATCAATATATATATTAAAATCAAAATTCAAACAAAAAGGGTAGATATCTTGGAATATGAAACTAGGGAGTAATGTTTAACACAAGTGATTTTTAACTAATACTGTCTTTATACTGTATTTCATTAATGTTTAATTATATGCTCAGAACAACATTTAAAAGTAGCATAAGATTATGATTTGATCTGTAACTTTAAATGGTTTTTATTTGTATTAAATTGATAAAATTAATATATATACAGTGCTTTAATGATACAGTATCATCTAGTGAGTTGCAGTATCTTTTCACATACAAGGCTGTAAAATATTGAAATTCTTTTAAAAGTATGTAAGTTCCCATAAATATCATCAAATTAATAGTAGTTAACTTGGACTTCCTTTAATTGATCATTTTAGTATATATAATAATGTTCATATTATTTTATTAATTTTTCTACAGACACTTGCCACATCTCAAGGTAATATTTTGGAAAATAAAGATTTGATTGAATCTTTGAATCAGACAAAAGCAAGCAGTGCACTTATTCAGGAGTCACTTAAAGAATCTTACAAACTCCAAATTTATCTTGATCAAGTAAATATTTTCTTTATGATCTTATATTGTTTTCTTAAATGTTCATGTTAATATGATAAAAATCATAGTATCAAGACTTCAGGGGAATGATGCCTGCAAAAAAGAAAGCTATTCAAAAATGCCAGGTCCTTGGGTCTAATTCTTGTTATTATGGAGAGGGTGATAGATGTTGAGCATATCAGGGGTAAAGAGTGCTGGTCATTTTTGTCCCCTGCTGAATGTCACTGATTTCTGGCACGTTATCTAGAGTCGTGGTAAATAATTAGCCTGCCAGTGCAGGAGATGCAGGAGAGGCAGGTTCAGTCCGTGGGTCAGGAAGATCCTCTGAAGGAGGAAATGGCACCCAACTCAGTATTCTTGCCTGGAGGATTCCTTGGATAGAGGAGCCTGGTGAGCTACAGTCCATGGGGTTGCAGAGTGGGACATGACTGAGCACTCACGCACACTAAAGTTCTCAGTTCAGTTCAGTCCAGTCGCTCAGTCGTGTCTGACTCTGCGACCCCGTGGACCGCAGCACGCCAGGCCTCCCTGTCCATCACCAGCTCCTGGAGTCCACCCAGACCCACGTCCATTGAGTCAGTGATGCCATCCAACCATCTCATCCTCTGTCATCCCCTTGTCCTCCTGCCCTCAATCTTTCACAGCATCAGGGTCTTTTCAAATGAGTCAGCTCTTCGCATGAGATGGCCAAAGTATTGAGTTTCAGCTTCAACATCAGTCCTTCCCATGAACACACAGGATTGATGTCCTTCAGAATGGACTGGTTGGATCTCCTTGCAGTCCAAGGGACTCTCAAAGAGTCTTCTCCAACACCACAGTTCATAAGCATCAATTCTTTGGTGCTCTGCTTTCTTTATAGTCCAACTCTCACATCCATACATGACTACTGGGAAAACCATAACCTTGACTAGACGAACCTTTGCTATAAAATGTATTGAAATTGAAACTGACTGTTTTTGTGTTTAATGACTATTAAAGAGCATTTTTGCCATTCCTGAAACTTTTCTTAAGACAAGTATATCAATAAAGGAGTTAAAAGTTATTTTTCCATTAAAAGCATCTTTCTTCCCTTTTCATCCTCTACCCTGTGAATGTGATGACTGAACTCTTTTCTTGCAAATAGTTAAAATCCTTTTTACTTTATTATTTTGACATTTCCTGGAGTAAAATTTCAACCCTGTATCAGTACAATGTATCTTTTTTTCTTCTACATTTGGCAACAGAGATTTGCTGAAGAAAAGCAATAAAGATGAATGATNGCATCTTTCTTCCCTTTTCATCCTCTACCCTGTGAATGTGATGACTGAACTCTTTTCTTGCAAATAGTTAAAATCCTTTTTACTTTATTATTTTGACATTTCCTGGAGTAAAATTTCAACCCTGTATCAGTACAATGTATCTTTTTTTCTTCTACATTTGGCAACAGAGATTTGCTGAAGAAAAGCAATAAAGATGAATGATACTGTGAATTCCGAGTCTCCAACCTGACGTGGCCCCTTACTGATATCCTTTAATACTTTCCTATTTCTTTGAATGACTTTTCCAAATCTTGTTTAGATGTTTTCCAGTTCTTGCTCAAAATCTGCACATATATAGATTCCTTTCTTCCCTTGAGAAAGTGCTCTGTTGAATCCAGAATTAGAACAGGCTTAGAGCTTCTTTGCAAACTAGTCATCCCACCATCTCTACCACTGCTAAAATGGCAGGTGTCATAACTGTCACTCTCTACCAGAAGGATTTTGACCTTTCTGTGCATTCTCTTTCTGAACAGGCATCCCTGAGTCACACACACAGTTTTGCCAATATCATATTTGTAATCCTGTTTCTTTGATCAGAGTGGCATAGATAACTTTCTCAGAGTTCCATTCATAACCTCAAGGCCATTTACTACTATGATTCTTTCATCTTTATCATCTTTACCTTCAGTCAGAACGCAAGCCCCTGTGCTTATTGGTTCACTGTATGCTTATGTTGAACAATGCTAGGTGCTGTATTATCTAAATGTGGACCCTCAGTTGCAGTCTTCTTCTCTACCTCTGCATCCCTCAGTATTCTCTTGGTACCAGTCCCACATGCTACGTGCATTGTTCTGACTTTGCTCCGCTGCAGGGATAGCTGTAGTGCCACGCTGTCTCACATGACCTATGTGGCCTCTAATCACAACTGTTTACCATTTCATCTTACCCTAATACAGGTGTTTACCTCTTTCTCCTAATACAAGTGTTCTTGGTCTTCAGTAAAACCATCCCTTGTACTAGTCTGTAATCAGAGAAGAGATGTATTTAGAATACACTGATGTAGTTTCATAAAAGTATAAAAGTATAAAAATACAAAAGCTGGATTATGATGTCTGAGTTGTAGGCTTCTGTGGTTCATCTGTATTCGTTGTCTGTGTTGGCAGAGTAAGGATGTGCACAGGAGCCTGCAGGTGGCCGTGAGCACTGGTACTAAGGTGTTATCCCCCCCTCTACCCCACGTTGTTCCACAGGAGCGGGATGCCTATCTTCCTCTGGCTGAGAGTGCCAGCAAGATGTACTTCATTATCTCTGACTTGTCCAAAATTAACAACATGTATCGCTTTAGCTTGGCTTCATTTCTCCGACTTTTCCAGCGAGCTCTGCAAAACAAACAGGTATGCTGGTGGTTACCCTATAGCTGAGACTGAATAAAAGAGATCGCTTTATTAGGTGCTAAATTTATAATAATTTCTTGAGTGAAGTTGCTTAGAATTACATTTCACAAGACCAAATATAACACCTTTAAACTATATTTAAAAGAAGCTGGTTCCTTAGTTGCATTTTGTGTTTTTAACAAACTGTCTCAATGTGACAGCCCTCTTAATGGAAGTGATTTATGATTATAAATTAATAAATGATTATGTTCTAAGATGATCATAAAAAAACCTGGAAGATCAGAAATTAACCACATGATCTCATTACCTGGGGAAAGCAACATTTAAAATTTCGTAATATACCCTTGTTGTTTGGGGGCTTCCCCTTTGGCTCAGCAGTAAAGAACCTGTCTGCCAATTCAGGAGACCCGGGTTTGATCCTGGGGTTGGAACGATCCTCTGGAGGAGGGCACGGCAAAGCAATTCTTCCCTGGAGAATTCCATGGACAGAGGAGCCTGATGGGCTACAGTCCATGGGGTTGCAAAGAGTCAGACACGACTGAACAGCTGAGCACACACTTGTTGTTTGAGACTGTAGTGTGTTACAGGTATTGTTCTAGAAAATGGAAATACAGGAATATACACTCTTTTATCAAGTTTGTATTCCAGCAGAGTGAATATGTTAAAAATACACATAAGTTTACCCAAAAGGTATAATACTGTGCTTTAAAAATATATCGTACACAATTTTCATGTCCATAAATAGAAACCTACACGATGTTTTTGAGAACCTTTGAGGCTGTGTGTGTGTGTGTGTGTGTTAATTGCTTAGTCATGTCTGACTCTTTGCAACCTCATAGACTGTAGCCCACTAGGCTCCTCTGTCCATGGGATTCTCCAGCCAAGAACACTGGAGTGGGTTGCCATTTCCTTCTCCAAAAGGAAATAGAAAGAAAGAAAGTGAAGTCACTCAATTGTGTCTGACTCTGTGCGACCCCATGGACTGTAGCCTACCAGGCTCCTCCATCCATGGAATTTTCCAGGCAAGAGTACTGGAGTGGGTTGCCGTTTCCTTCTCCTTTGAAGTTGTATCCTTTATTTAACTACCTCCTATGGAGTGTTCTGGTTATCTCTGCTGAATATGTGTTTACATCTGAACTTGGAAGATTAAACAGTGTTCCTTTTATGCTCATCAATTCTGTGGGGAATTGGGTCAGGTCCTGGTAGGGCTGGCTTACCGCTGCCTCACAGGGCCTGGCGCTCGGCTGGGAGGAACTGAGAGGGAGTGGGTTCAGAGAGGCCCTCTGTTGACGGGGACGGGTGGACCTGATGGCGGGCTGCAGACTGTGGCACCTCTGCGTGAGGCTTGGTTTCCTCACAGTGCAGTGTAGGTGAGTTTCTCATAGTGGACATTGAGATACCAAACATGAATTCCAGTGGAAAAGGCAGAAGCTGAATTGTGTGTTTTTATTTTAATTTTTTTAAAACTTTATTTTACTTTACAATACTGTATTGGTTTTGCCATACATCAACATGAATCCGCCACGGGTGTACACATGTTCCCAATCCTGAACCCCCCTCCCACCTCCCACTTTATAACCCAACCTTGGGTCATTTCTGCTGTAGTCTTTTGGTTGAAGCAGTCAGAGCCTGCCCAGATTTAAGAAGGGGAAAGGGACTTCACCTCCTGACAGACGTCAAAGAATTTGTGGGTTATGTTTAAAATAGCTAGACATTAATAGGATTGTTTTTCCCTAGTGTTTTGTTTCTCTAATTATTTTCCTAGTTAACTGCCTAGACTTGGATAGTTGGGGCAAAAACGCATATACATAAGTCTTTAGACAAATAGTGTCTAATCATCCTTTGGAAATATATGCTGTTGGTGTATTAAAATAATACAACAACAGGGACCCTTTTCCATCATTCCTTATTCAGATGGTTAAGAATCAGCCTGCAATAAGGAGAACCAGAATACAGGTCAATTCCTGGGTTTGGAAGATCCCTTGGAGAAGGGCAGGGCAACCCACTCCAGTATTCAGGCCTGGAGAATCCCATGGACAGAGGAGCCTGGCAGGCTGCAGTTCATAGGGTTGCATAGAGTTGGACACGACTGAATGACTAACACTTTCGCTAAGCAAAAATGGATATTCTATATCCTTTAATAATTAGCCTATTAGGTAATTTGAAAATATTTCACTATATTTGAAAGTCTTTGTAAGGTAAAATCACTTGTAAAATAGATATCAGATTATTTGTGTTTTTTCTTTGGTGAATTATGATTTTTTTATATTCTGTTGTATTAGTATTTTGAAATTTGATTTATAAGAGATTCTTATATATTAAGGACATTAAATCTTTGTCATATGTTGCTAATATTTTAGGCTTATTGTTTGCTTTTAATTTATTTCAATAATATTTTTTATGAAACCAAATTCATCAAATTGTTTTTTATAGTTTTTATGTTTGATATAAAACTAATATGAGTGTTTTTAGGATTATATTTTGGATGCAAATAATTTATTCTTTTAGATAAATTAGGGAGCAAAATTTCATATCCAAGTAGGTTTACTTAAGTCTGTCTTTCTGAGGAAAGACATTCAATTAATATTTACTGCAAACTTAGCATATGGCAGGCATTTTCTAGGTGCACAGATGATATACTGGAGCATAAATCAAGAAAAAGTATTGTCTTCATTGGCGGGGCTAATTAATATTTTCATGAATAAATTATTTCAGAAAATCTTTATTTGAGCACGTGATTAAGGTTTACTAATGTCTTTTCCACGAAAATAAATCATCTAAAGTTCTTACATTCAGATTTGAAATAAAATGACAGCTGACAAAGAATTTATATTTTGGAGGTAGGCATTTTTAGTAAAATCTATTGTATCACTCCTGGGAAATAAGATAAACATTTCTCCCACATATATTCATAATGTCCTTTGGACAAAGACTAGGTTTCAAGTTTCAGGGTTGAGCTGCAGAATACTTAATGTGTTAAAAATTTTTGAATTTTAATTGTTAACTTTAGTTATACCGTTTATAATATTGTGTTGGTAGAAGAGTTTTACAAAAACAATAGTGTGAAGTTTGTGAGAGTTCATTCATGACATATTGATCTTATTTCTAATTTACTGTGTCAACAAGTAAAACTAAAGAGTCATTTATATTATACTTCTTTTGCATTAATAATTTTGTATAAAACTTGAGAGTGTATAGTAAGAAGTTCATTTAAAATTGATTTTTATCTTTTAGTAAAAAGGTATGTTACAATTCACTGATCACATAAAATATAAGAACTGAAAAATACAAGGTCTAAACTTAATAAAAATACTGATTATTTTATACTGTTTAGAAAAGCTTATAGCTTGGTGTTTTGTCAGTGACAATAGTTCTGTGATAATATGGCCATTGAATAACATTTACCTTTGAATATGTATGTATGTGTATTTGTACCTGTGTGTTTAGGTGGGCATTTGAGTTTATTTTAAAAAGTAATATAATCTTAAATTTTGTTTTCCATTGTTGTGAAAATCTACATTCTGTCTCACATTAGCTTGTTTTTTAGTGGATCCAAGTTTTAATTTCACATATAATCTTTGTTATTAAATAGTAGAATTAACAAGAGTGTTTGTGATGTGAACTGTGAATAATGAGCTCTCTTGGTTAGAACATGCTACTAACCAAAAGCTTGAAACCAAGATCAGAAACCTATGTTTGATATATCTGTGTACCAGGTCACAATGTTTTCTGCTAATTTCACACATTTTATTTCTCATTCTGGGTGTACTTCTCTAAATATTTTGCTTGTTTTTTTTTTTTCTGGTCTGTTATCATCATAAGGAAGTAAGCAAATTTTGTCTAAATGTTATACCAGGATTGAATTTTACAAGGCATGTATTCTCCAAATGTACCCTGAATAAAGTGAGTTGTAACCCTCGTATTATGGTTAGGGAAAAGGCCAGCTTTTATACCATCCCTGTCCACTATTCCTAACCCAAGCCATTTTTCATTAATCAAATAAAATAGCCATTAGTGATATTTTTCAAATTATGGCAATCATATACAGTGAAAGTACAAAAATAGATAAAAAACTAAAACTTATATGAATTTTGATATGTTAAATTTCAAATTCGTGCAAGATGAGCAAGATTTAAGATTATTTAGGTTCTTATGCTGGGGATAAGAAAATTCTTTATAGTATGGTTCTGGTCATACTGTTTTGAGACTGGATTGGTAATTATAATACAGGTCATTAAATGAGTTTAACCCAGGTTGATGCAGTATTTTTAATGCTAGTAGAAATTAAAAATGGTAGGCCAAATTCAGTTCATATTGTAATTGATTATAATTTTCATTTATTGAAAGCTTCAACTCTATACATTAAAAAATGCATCAGTTTTTTATTGTGTTAATGTAGAAGTTTAGTACATTTATTTGTTTAGTCCCTTGAGTCTGACTGATGAAGATAATTGCTCCAGAATCAGTTTTGAGTGTGGAACAACAGTTTATAAGCATGATTAAACTGTGAGGTACCTTTTAAGTGTTCATGAGTTTCCTAATGGTTTCTCAATTTTCAAATTGTCTTCTGCAGGATTCTGAAAATACAGAACAGAGGATTAAGTCTCTTATCAACTCATTAAAACATATGGTTTATGAATATATATGTCGTTGTCTATTTAAGGTAAGAAATATTGTGTCTTTCACTTATGAAATATTACCTGAACCTTTATTTAATACAGTATTAGGTTAAATTATATTAAATTGTACATAACCTTTTACCTACTGGAAGGGTATTAGAATTGACATTTCTGATATTTTTCCAGAATGTCTTCGAGTACTCAGGATGTAGTGGAGAGAAAAGTGAAAGCTTCACTAGCTGGCTTAGCCCTGCACTTGTCAGTGACCAGAGAAGGAGGGAACGAGGGTGGGTTAGGTGGATCATCTTCTAGCACATGTTTTTCAGTCTATAGTACTCAGGACATTTTGGTTGGGGGGTCGTTTTATGCATGTTATGGTATTAATGTCACCTCTGGCCTCTACCTTCTGGTACCATTAGCATTCCCTTTCCCCATTATGACGGTCAAAAATACCTCAACACTGCCGGATGTCCCCTGGGCTGGGGAACAAAACTTTCTATTTCCTGCATTACAAGGTAAACTAATACATGATTCTGTGTTTTGAAGGAAATCTGTCATAGACGTCTTCAAATTACAAGGCACCCAGAGGAATAAACAATGAATCATTTTTAGAAATTTTAGAATAGTATAGAAAGTACAGAAGGTTTTCACATAGGACTATTTTATTTAAAAAAAAATCAGTCCTTGGGAATAGCTTGAGACATGATTTTTTAAAAAGCACTTTGTAAAGGCAGTTAACTATGAGAGAGAAATAGAGTTACTATGGTCCAATTATACAGACTTCTTAGAAGATCGTGAAAAAGATATACTTTTTATATTCTTCAGCACGAGATAGTAGTTTTTATGATAAGAGTGAGTGTTTTGAAGATGTTTACTTTTAGACAGAGAATAAACCCTTCAAAGAGTTTATTGACAAGGAATGTTACTGGAAATTCGAAGAATTATAGTTGAGCATTTCTGCAGAATTCCTTCTCTAATGAAAATTGTGGATATATATATATTTTTGAAAGATCTCATAGCTTACTGTCATTCTAAAAATCAGCCTTTCATCTTTCAATTTTAGTTTGTATAAAAGGGGGAATTGTAAGAGAATAATCTCAAAGCCCATTTCGTCACTGGTTATGATCCTAGATATAAGGATGATATGTCAGTAGCTTCATTGGTTATAGGTTCACAAGATATTTAAACATTTCCTATAATTCACTGTCTCATATAAAACTTTGTAAAATTTACTTACACAAAATTTAAAAATATTTTCATAAGATGTTTCAAATTAAATGAGCCATATAGAAAAATCTTTAAACACTTATTTTCAGTTCAGTTCGGCCGCTCAGTCGTGTCCGACTTTGCGACCCCATGAATTGCAGCACACCAGGCACTCTGCTCCAATTCAGTCCTTCATTAGAGTGAATCACTTTAACGTTCAATATGTCCTTATAATCTGTTTCTTCTCTCTTCATGTTCATATATGCAAATATGTATACATACACACACATATATACCAAACGGTGGCTCAACTGGTAAAGAATCTATCTGCCAATGCAGGAGATGCAAGAGACACACAGGTTCAATTCCTGGGTCAGGAAGATCCTCTGGAGAAGAAAGTGGCAAGCTGGTCCAGTGTTCTTGGCTGGGAGATTTCCATGGACAGAAGAGCCTGATGGGCTACAGTCTATGGAGTTGCAAAGAGTTGGACATAACTGAGCATGTTCCCCCCACCTCATATATATATATAAAACACATCTTTATCCATTCATCTTTGGATGGACACTTAGGATGCTTCTTTGTCTTGGCTATTATAAATAATAATGCAGTGAGCATAGAGGAGCATATATCTTTTCAAATCAGTGTTTTTATTTTTTTTGGAAAAATATCCCCAAAGTGCAATTGCACTATCTTATGACAGTTCTATTCTTTAGCATTTGAAGAACCTCCATACTGTTTTCCATAGTGGCTGTACTAATTTACAATCCTACCAACAGTGTGGGTTCTGTTGCCTCCACATCCTTGTGAACCCTTGTTATTTGTTGTCTTTTTGATCATAGCCATTCTGGACAGATGTCAGGTAGTATCTCTTTGTGGTTTTAATTGTTCTTTCCCTGGTGGTTAGTGATGTTGAACATCTTTTCATGTGTCTGTTGAAATCATTTGTCTTCTTTGGAAAAATGTCTATTTACATCATCTGTCCATTTTTTAAATAACAATTTACAGTTGTTATGTCTGCTCATTGGATTGATCCCTTTATCATTATGGTGGTGCTAGTGGTATAGACTCATCTGCTATGCAGGAGACATAAGGGACGTGAGTTCGATCCCTGGGATATTCCTCCAGGAGAATATCATGGACTGGAGAATCCCATGGACAGAGGAGCCTGGCAGGCTACAGTCCATAGCATCGTGAAGAGCTAGACGTGACTGAAGAGACTTAGCATGCACATACAATGTCTCTTTATGTCTCTTGTTACAGTCTTTGTTTTAAAGTCTGTAAAATTATGTTTTAAAGATAGTTCAGGTTTATTTTCATGGAGTAGATTTTCTGTCTCAGTGTAGTCTATTTGTCTTTAGTTCTTAAGTGAGTCTCTTGTAGGCAGCATATATATGGCCCTTGTTTTTTTATTCATTCAGCCACTCTACAGCCTTTAAGTGAAGCATTTAGTCTACTTACATTTAAAGTAATTGTACTTTTGCCAAGAGAATGCACCAGTCATAGCAAACACTCTCTTCCAACAACACAAGAGAAGACTCTACACATGGACATCACCAGATGCTCAGTACCAAAATCAGATTGATTATATTCTTTGAAGCCAAAGATGGAAAAGCTCTATACAGTAGCAAAAACAAGACTGGGAGCTGACTGTGGCTCACATCATCACCTGCTTATTGCAAAATTCAGGCTCAAATTGAAGAAAGTAGGGAAAACCATTAGGCCATTCAGGTATGACCTAAATCAAATCCCTTATGGTTCTATAGTGGAAGTAACAAATAGATTCAAGGGATTAGATCTGGTAGAGAGAGTGCCTGTCCAGTGTCATGGACAGAGATTCATAACATTGTACAGGAGGTGGTGACCAAAACCATCCCCAAGTAATAGAAAGGCAAGAAGGCAAAGTGGTTGTCTTAGGAGGCCTCACAAATAGCAGAGAAAAGAGAACTGAAAGGCAAAGGAGAAAAACAAAGATATACTAAACTGAATGCAGAGTTCCAGAGAATAATAGAGAGACAAGAAAGCTTTCTTAAGTGAACAACGTGAAGAAATAGAGGAAAACAATAGAATAGGGTAGAATAGAGATCTCTTTAAGAAAATTGGAGATACTAAGGAAACATTTCATGCAAAGGATGAAAATGGCAAGGACTTAACAGAAGCAGAAGAGATTAAGAAGAGGTGGCAAGAATACACAGAAGACCTACACGAAAAAGCTCTTAACCCAGATCACCATGATGATCTGGTCACTCACCTAGAGCCAGGCCTACTGGAGTATGAAGTCAAGTGGGCCTTAGGAAGCGTTACTATGAACAAAGCTAGTGCAGGTGATGGATTACCAGCTGTGCTGTTTCAAATCCTAAAAGGTGATGCTGTTTGCTGCACTCATGATGCCAGCAAATTTGAAAAACTCAGCAGTGGCCACAGAATGGAAAAGGTCAATTTTCATTTCAATTCAAAAGAAAGGCAGTGCCAAAGAATGTTCAAATTACCATGCAGTTGTACTCATTTCACATGCTAGCAAGATTATGCTCAAAATCCTTCAAGCTAGGTTTCAGGATTACAAAATTTGAAAAACTCAGCAGTGGCCACAGAATGGAAAAGGTCAATTTTCATTTCAATTCAAAAGAAAGGCAGTGCCAAAGAATGTTCAAATTACCATGCAGTTGTACTCATTTCACATGCTAGCAAGATTATGCTCAAAATCCTTCAAGCTAGGTTTCAGGATTACATGAACTGAAAACTTCCAAATGTTCAAGCTGGATTTAGAAAAGGCAGAGGAACCAGAGATCAAATTGCCAACATCTGCTGGGTCATAGTAAAAGCTAGAAAATTCACTTTAATGGCAGAAGGTGAAGAGGAACTAAACAGCATCTTGATTAAGGTGAAAGAGGAGAGTAAAAAAGCTGGTTTAGAACTCAACATTAAAAAAATGAAGATGATGGCATCTGCTCCTATCACTTCATGGCAAACAGATGGGGAAAAAGTGGAAACGGTGTCACATTTCATTTTCTTGGGCCCAAAATCAATTTGGATGGTGACTGCAGCCACCAAATTAAAGGATGCTTACTCTTTGGAAGAAAAGCTATGACAACCTAGACAGTGTATTAAAAAAGAGAGACATCATTTTGCCAACAAAGCTCCAATAGTCAAAGCTATGGTTTTTCCAGTAGTCGTGTATGGATATGAGAGTTGGACTGTAAAGAAAGCTGAAAGCTGAAAGTGAAGTCGCTCAGTTGTGTCTTTCTCTTTGCAACCCCATGGACTGTAGCCTACCAGGCTCCTCCCTCCATGGGATTCTCCAGGCAAGAGTACTGGAGTGGGTTGCCATTTCCTTCTCCAGGGTATCTTCCTGACCTAGGAATCAAACCCTGGTCTCCTGCATTCCAGGCAGACACTTTAACCTCTGAGCCACCAGGGAAGAAAGCTGAGCACCAAAGAATTAATGCTTTTGAACTGTGGTGTTGGAGAAGACTCTTGAGAATCCCTTGGACTGTAAGTAGATCCAACCAGTCCATCGTAAAGTNCCCTCCATGGGATTCTCCAGGCAAGAGTACTGGAGTGGGTTGCCATTTCCTTCTCCAGGGTATCTTCCTGACCTAGGAATCAAACCCTGGTCTCCTGCATTCCAGGCAGACACTTTAACCTCTGAGCCACCAGGGAAGAAAGCTGAGCACCAAAGAATTAATGCTTTTGAACTGTGGTGTTGGAGAAGACTCTTGAGAATCCCTTGGACTGTAAGTAGATCCAACCAGTCCATCGTAAAGTAAAGAAAATCAGTCCTGACTATTCATTGGAAGAACTGATGTTGAAACTGAAGCTCCAAATACTTTGGCCACCTGATGTGAAGAACTGACTCATTTGAAAAGACCCTGATGCTGAGAAAGACTGAAGGCAGGAGGAGAAAGGGACAACAAAGGATGAGATGGTTGGATGGCATCACCAACTCAATTGACATGAGTTTGAGCAAGGTCTGGGAGTTGGTGATGGACGGGGAAACTTGGCATGCTGCAGTCCATGGGATTGCCAAGAGTCAGACATGACTTAGCTACTGAACTGAACTGAGCTGATTCATTATCATTAACTTGAACACTGCTGGACAGATTGCCTATCTCTACTCTGCTTAGGTTTTATCTAAGCAAAGCCTAGGGTTTTGTCTTTTTCATTTGTTTCAAATATGTTCCTCTGTCTCCTCATTATGCCGAATTCTCTATTCTTATTTCTGTGAACTATGTAGGCCAAGTATGTTTTCTGGTCTTGTAGAATAGCTTACATGGGAAAGGTCTTTTGACTCTCAGCAGCATACTGCCTTCTGTTTACTAGAGCTATATGCTCCAAGGTTGTCCCCTATGTGGGCTGTGTATACCCTCAGTTGTCTCGGGGCCAACTACTGTGGTTGTATTAGTCACTGAGACTGTTCCTTGGCCTAGTTGGCTTCTAGGCCCTACCTCATGTATTGACTGCCAGGCCCTGGTGGTTGGGCCTGGGTCCCAGCATGGCTGGTCATAGGACCTCATGGTCATGGGACTGTTGCTGGTCTGCCGAAGGACAGGGCCAGATTCTGGGGCATGCCATCCCATTGGTAGGAGCTGGGGAGGCTGGGGCTGGTATTGGCCTGCTGGTGTGCAGAGTCGGGTCCTGGGTTGGCTGGCTGGGGGCTCTTGGCTCTGGTGCTGTCCACTGATGATGGGTGGGTAAGCCCCTGACATTACTAGGCTAGAGGAAAGTGAAAGTGAAGTCGCTCAGTCTTGTCTGACTCTGCAACCCCATGGACTGTAGCTCTCCAGGCTTCTCCATCGATAGCATTTTCCAGGCAGGAGTACTAGAGTGGGTTGTCATTTCCTTTTCCATAGGATCTTCCCGACCCAGGTATTGAACCTGGGTCTCCTGCATTATAGGCAGATGCTTTACTATCTGAGCCACTAGGGAAATGGCTCCCCAGTTCCTACCAATGGGCCACCAAAGGAAGGACTCCAAAATGGTGCTCGNCATTTAGTACCTGCCTGTGAATACAAGGTGCTAAGCCCATGGAACATGCCCACCAATTTTCTTGGGGAGACACCAGGTACTCGGTTGTTTTTACAGAGACTGTGGAATTTCAGACGTGCTGATAGGTTTGGGGAACATTCCCTATGCAAAGGCCCTGCCCGGTTACTCATTGGAGGGTTAATCTGGCATCTCCTTTTTGCTGCCATCGGCAAGCTCTGTGGTCTCTGGTTTGAATGTAAATTCCCGGGACAGCTATACCTTCATAATAGGGGGGTTTGATGTCATAACATAACCAGCAACTGCCAGTTAGGTCCGGGCGAGTGGAATTTAGGACCCGATAGGTGTTGATTATCATATTAAATAACGGGTCCTGATCGTCTTTAAAGTTAGGTCCCGTAAGGCTAACTTGAGGGGAGTTGTTTGTATTAGTGATGTAGGGCCCAGGAGGTGTTTGGGTGAGCTCTTGAGCAGGGCTGTGGGCAGGCCGAATGGGGGCGTGAGTAGGCTCTTGTGGTGCTAAGACTGAATTGGGCCCTGTGCCCTGATTTGGGCCGATCTGTATGGGTCCTACTTTCAACCTGACGGTAAATAACAACCCATTATCATACCCTGATTGATATAGCCAGAGGCCCCAGGATTGTCCGGCTTCCCAACCGGGGAACTTTTTTTCCTTCAGTTGAGAATTTAAGCCTCACTGGATTGCAAAGAAAGTTCATACAAGGCCCAGTTATGAGGGACTCCCTTCCATGTCCCCCGGTTGACCCATTGGGCCCTGGAACGTGACCCAAGGCAGTCAAGTCACCACGAATAGGGGGCTCCCAATCGATTGTCCCCGTTGACTTGCATCCCCAAGCGGTGCAGTAAAACTTGTCAGCCCCCCCGTAGTTATTGATGGTCGCCTGGTTCCGTCTCCCTTCGGGTCACACATAGAAGGGTGTTTCCCGTAAGCTTGCCGATTGAATGTAGTGGCTGCATCCAGGTCCTGAGTTAGTGGGGGGCTGAGTATTGCACCTATTAGTGCCAGCCCCACATTTGGGCTTGCCGGGCATCTTTACCTCCCATTCGCCGATGTCCCAAGATCCAGTGGCCGGAAGACAGAGGTTGAATTCCAAGTCCGGCCGCCAGGTGTTTTGGGGATGAATGGCTGAGGTGGAGTTAATCACTTCTCCCGTAGTTGTGCTTAGAATCATCCAAGTCAGGTTCATCGGTTGATGAGGGTTAGGGCAGCGCTAAGCCGTAGGGACAACAGCATAAACAGTACTTTTATCGCCTTTGTAGCCTGAGTTTGAGTGGATTTGTTTTGTCCAGCTTGGTCTTCCATTGGGGAAGGAATTCTTCCCTTAGGGCGAACAGGTCCGCAGGCCGAAGGTGAGTGTAGTGAACCCAACTGGATATGCTGTCAACCTTGAGAGCAGTGGGTGTCGTCAAGACAACTAGGGAGGGCCCTTTCCACCTGGGCTCTAGGGTCTCTTGACGATGGCGGTGCACATACACCCAGTCTCCTGGTCGGTAGCGGTGGGGTTCAGGTGGTGGGCCTGATTCATATAATGCCTTGAGCCTCTTCCACATGTCTTTGTGGGAGTATTATAAGAACTGGAGACAAAAGAGTAATCTTTGATCATCTATTTCTTTTAGCACCTCTGTTTTTAGGTTAGGAATTATTGGGGGAGGTATCCCATACATAATTTCGAAGGGGGGTAAGTCCCAGTTGGTAGGGGGAGTTTCACACCTGGTATAGGGCAAAGGGGAGGAGAGCCACCCAGTCCCCGCCAGTCTCAGCAACTAGTTAATGTTTCTTTGAGTGTCCTATTCATCCTTTCTACTTGTCCTGAGCTCTGGGGCCTATAAACGCAATGTAACTTCCACCTAGCCCCCAATGCCCAGGCTACCCCCTGGCTCACCTGAGATACGAAGGCTGGCCCATTGTCCGACCCCACCTGTGCAGGAAACCCGAACCACGGCAAGATGTCTTCAGTCAGTTTTTTGGCCACCACCTGTGCTGTTTCTCTCTTGGTGGGGAAAGTTTCTACCCACCCTGAGAAGGTATCTATGAATACCAGTAGATATTTGTATCCGTATTTATCCGGTTTTACCTCAGTGAAGTCCACCTCCCAGTATGCTCCTGGCTGACTCCCACATTCTCTAGACCCGTGGTTGGCTGGGTGATGGGCAGCGTTAGTGAGCTGGCAGGCCTTGCAGGTTGATAGGATATTTTCTATCATCGATCTGACGTCTCTCATGGTAATCTTGGCATGTCTAATCAGGTCCTGCATCTTGCGGGTTCCCAGGTGAGTGGTGTGATGCATCCTCAGTAACACCTGCTTTACTAGTTCCTCCGGGAGGATCAGGGAGCTGTCCACTGCCTTCCACCACTCGGCCAGTTGTTGAGTCATAGGCAAACTTTTTATCCAGTCTAAGTCCCTTGGTGAGTAGTTGGGTAAAGCTGGCAGAACAGGGCTCCCGGGGTCTGGCAGCTGAAGGGTGGCTTCTATCACGGTGCCCTGGGCTGCATCTCGGGCTGCTCTGTCTGCCAAATTGTCTCCGTTTGAGGTCAGGGTGTCTGACTTGTGGTGTCCCGGGAAGTGTATTATGGCTAGTTTTTCAGGAAGCCGTAATGCCGAGAGGAGGGCTTTTATTTCTTCTTTATTTATTATCATTTTACCCTCGGCTGTGAGTCCTCCTCTCTCTCTCTGTAGATGGCCCCGTGTATCTGGGCAGTAGCAAAGGTGTATCGGCTATCAGTAATGATGTTAAGTTTTTTGTCCTTCCCCAACTGGAGGGCTTTTGCTAGGGCGATTAGTTCAGCCCTTTGAGCCGAAGTGCCCGGAGGTAGTGGTTCCGCCCACATGATTTGGGTTTCCGTGGTTACGGCTGCCCCTGCATACTTGAGCCCATCTCAAACGAAACTGCTTCCATCTGTATACCAGGTAACTTCAGCATCTGCTAGAGGGTGATCTTGTAAGTCCTCTCGCATTTCATGTACCTGGGCTAGTATGTCCCTGCAGTCATGGATTGGGGCTTCCAAATCTGGGTTAGGAAGCAGTCTAGCCGGACTGAGAGCAGTAGGCTGCAGAAAGATGATTCTGGAGGGGTTTAGCAGTAATCCCTGGTAGTGGGTCAGCCGAGCGTAGCTGATCCACCTATCTGGGGGTTGTTTTAGTATGCCCTCAGTGGCATGGGGGTCGGTGATATGCAGCTCTTGCCCCAGTGTCAGTTTGTCTGCATCCTTGACCATTAGGGCCACTGCTGCAATCATGTGGAGGCATGGGGGCCAGCCTGACGCCACGGGGTCTAGGCATTTAGACAAGTAAGCCACCGGCCGCTTCCAAGGTCCCAGATGCTGCATCAGTACCCCTTTTGCCACTCTTTGTTTTTCATCTACATAGAGGAGAAAGGGTTTTGTAACGTCAGGCAACCCTAGGGTGGGGGCTGACAGCAGGGTTGTTTTAATAACCTTGAAAGCGGTCTCCGTCTGCTCCGTCCAACTGAAAGGGGTGGTACTTTTTGTGGCTTCGTATAAGGGTTTAGCCAGTTCCGCATAATTTGGGATCCAAAGACGGCAGAAACCAGCGGACCCCGAAAATTCTCTCACCCTTCGAGGTGAATCTGGGGTAGGGGTTTTGAGTACTGTCTCCTTTCGTGCCTCTGACAGCCATCTTTGTCCTTCCTTTAATACATACCCTAAGTAGGTGACCTCTGGTTGGCATATCTGAGCCTTTTTGGCTGAGGCTTGGTACCCTAATTTTCCAA
>SJYX01003212.1:372201-393742 GCA_006410675.1 Oreotragus oreotragus
GAGGAACTAAAAAGCCTCTTGATGAAAGTGAAAGTGGAGAGTGAAAAAGTTGGCTTAAAGCTCAACATTCAGAAAAAGAAGATCATGGCTTCTGGTGTCATCACTCCAAGGGAAATAGATGGAGAAACAGTGGAAACAGTGTCAGACTTAGTTTTTGGAGCTCCAAAATAACTGCAGATGGTGATTGCAGCCATGAAATTAAAAGACGCTTACTCCTTGGAAGAAAAGTTATGACCAACCTGGACAGTATATTCAAAAGCAGAGACATTACTTTACTGACTAAGGTCCGTCTAGTCAAGGCTATGGTTTTTCCAGTAGTCATATATGGATGTGAGAGTTGGACTGTGAAGAAGGCTGAGTGCTGAAGAATTGATGCTTTTGAACTGCGGTGTTGGAGAAGACTCTTGAGAGTCCCTCGGACTGCAAGGAGATCTAACCAGTCCATTCTGAAGGAGATCAGCCCTGGGATTTCCTTGGAAGGAATGATGCTGAAGCTGAAACTCCAGTACTTTGACCACCTCATGTGAAGACTTGACTCATTGGAGAAGACTCATGCTGGGAGGGATCGGGGCAGGAGGAGCAGGGGACGACAGAGAATGAGATGGCTGGATGGCATCATGGACTCGATGGACGTGAGTCTGAGTGAACTCTGGGAGTTGGTGATGGACAGGGAGGCCTGGCGTGCTGTGATTCATGGGGCCACAAAGAGTCGGACACAACTGAGCGACTGAACTGAACTGAACTGCACATTGCAAGAAGAGGTGGCAAGAATACACAGAAGAACTATACAAAAAATATCGTGATAACCATACCATAACCATGATGGTGTGATCACTCACCCAGAACCAGACATCCTGGAATGTGAAGTCATGGGGCCTTAGGAAGCATCACTATGAACCAAGCTATAGGAGATGATGGAATTCCAGTTGAACTATTTCAAATCCTAAAAGATGATTCCATGAAGTGCTTCATTAAATATGCCAGCATGTTGGAAAACTCAGCAGTGGCCACAGAACTGGAAAAGGCCAATTTTCATTCCAATCTCAAATAAGGCAATGCCAGAGAATGTTCAAACTACCACACCATTTCATTCATCTCACATGCTAACAAAGTAATGCTCAAAATTCTTCAACCCATGTCAGGAACCGCATTAGGCATTACTGATAAAATGGAGGCATGGACCCAAACCCCTCTCTTTGTCCCTCAGGCACAGACCCAGGATGAAGAAGTTAGGCCTTGTAATTCTGACTTGTTTTTTCCTCTCCTCAGCTGAGTTGGCTAAAAAGGAATATAAAGTTCTTATTGTTCTTGAGAGGAGCATGAGAAGGCACAAAGCCTTCGGCAGCTGTGCTCAGAGAATAATTCATAAAGTTAATCACTGACATTTGTTCAAGAACTTTTACAAAAGTGTTTTCCAGGATGAGCACATAGGCCGCAGCTTGAGGCCATAGGAGGAATTGCTATCTGAAGCCTATTTGTGAGGAAAATGTTTATTGCAAAGGAGTTTACTGAATTTAGGGCTTAGAAATAATTAAAATAGTTAGAAGTTAAAGATTTAAGGAATGTTGTAATGTTAGCATATTTTACTATAGCTTATAGAGGTTAGGAATTTTAGAGATACTAATAGCTAGAAGCCTTTTTAAGAGATAGTGAGCTCAGGATGTTAGGGGTGAACAGGATTTAGAAAGATAAGAAATAAACTGAGGAATGCAGCATGAGTTACAATGTAATCACAAGTTAACTATAGGACACATAAGAGGAAATAGATAATAGATGGTAAAGCTGATTCCGAGAGAATTGCTGAAGCAGGAACTCTGTATGAAGGGCAACAGTGATTTATGGAGATAATAAATCTGGGTGAGGGGGAACTGAAAATGTCAAACCTCTGACCTAATGCTTTTGTAAAAGTATAAAAGAAAGTCTTAAACTTGAAATAAGTGCACAGTCCAAGAAAATTGAGAGGCTGTGTCTTTACTCACTGACATTGTCCCTCCCTTTAGGTTGAATCCCTAGCTGCTGGAGCTGGACTCCAGCAAAGCCAGGTTTCAATACTCTGTGAACTGTGAATTTCCAGATGTTCAGCTTGATTTAGAAAAGGCAGAGGAACTAGAGATCAAATTGCCACCATCCACTGGATCATTGAAAAAGCAAAAGAGTTCCAGAAAAACATCTATTTCTGCTTTATAGGCTATGCCAAAGCCTTTAATTGTGTGGCTCACAACAAACTGTAGAAAATTCTTCAAGAGATGGGAATATCAGACCAGCTGACCTGCCTCCTGAGAAATACATATGCAGGTCAAGAAGCAATAGTTAGAACTGGACATGGAACAGCAGACTTGTTCCAAAGGAGTGCATCAAGGCTGTATATTGTCACCCTGCTTATTTAACTTATGTGCAGAGTACATAATGAGAAATGCTAGACTGGAAAAAACACAAGCTGGAATCAAGATTGCTGGGAGAAATATCAATAATCTCAGATATGCAGATTACACCACCCTAATGGCAGAAAGTAAAGAGGAACCAAAAAGCCTCTTGATGAAAGTGATAGAGGAGAGTGAAAAAGTTGGCTTAAAGTTCAACATTCAGAAAACGAAGATCATGGCATCTGGTCCCATCACCTCATGGCAAATAGATGGGGAAACAGTGGAAACAGTATCAGACTTTATCTTTTTAGGCTCCAAAATCACTGCAGATGGTGACTGCAGCCATGAAATTAAAACACGCTTACTCCTTGGAAGAAAAGTTATGACCAATCTAGATAGCATATTCAAAAGCAGAGACATTAGTTTGCCAACAAAGGTCCGTTTAGTCAAGGCTATGGTTTTTCCAGTGGTCATATATGGATGCGACAGTTGGACTGTGAAGACAACTGAGCGCCAAAGAATTGATGCTTTTGAACTGTGGTGTTGGAGAAGACACTTGAGAGTCCCTTGGACTCCAAGGAGATCCAACCAGTCCATTCTAAAGGAGATTAGCACTCGGTGTTCTCTGGAAGGAATGATGCTAAAGCTGAAACTCCAGTACTTTGGCCACCTCATGCGAAGAGTTGACTCATAGGAAAAGACTGATGCTTGGAGGGATTGGGGGCACGAGGAGAACGGGACGATAGAGGATGAGATGGCTGGATGCCATCACTGACTCGATGCACATGAGTTTGTGTGAACTCAGGGAGATGGTGATGAACAGGGAGGCCTGGCGTGCTGCGATTCATGGGGTCGCAGAGTTGGACACGACTGAGCGACTGAACTGAACTAAAAAATAATTTTATTAGTATTATATTTTCCATGGTACCATAACATTCCTGACACATAGTAGGGACTCAATAAATATGTACAGAATCATATAACTGAATTCAACACACATACCACTGTAAGTATGTCATTCTAATGAATTACTTTAGAAGCCTAATAATGATGATGATAATAATAAACTACTACATTCACTGAATATCTACCATTTGCCAGACAATTTGTTAGATGTATTATACATAGTAACTTAATCCTTATAATATAACCCATTTCTTGGATGAGGAAGCCAGATTCAGAAAAGTACACTAAACACAGGGAAAATGCTGGCCTGCTGCTGATCAGATTCAAATCCAGGAATTCCTGGTTAAAAAGATCTTATTCCTCTTCCTTGCATATCTTTACTTTCTTTCCCTCACTTCTGCACCAGAAAAGCTCTTATAATCTATTCTTCAGTTTATGTCTTTCTAATTTAATCTGTTTTCAAGATTCTAGGCTACCTTTAAAGATATATTAATATTAAGGATATTCTAAGGTTTTTGTCTACTCTGACATTATTTTTTTAATCAATTTCTAATCAAATAACTAGATGTGTATAAGAGACAGGCTTATATAGGGAGTGTTCATGAAAAAAAGAATTTCTAGGTAGGGGGACGTCTGATTGGTCACTTTCTTTCAAAGCGTTGTGTGTTGGTTTTTGATTGGTCCCTATTACCTAGGTAGACCACAAGTTCCTGAAGGTTAAGTCAGGAGATTCTGATCTGGGGTCCGATTGGCTCGTGGGTGGTGGGGTGAGGTCAGGGGATTTCCAAAGGCTCTTTTCCCAGAACCTTACAAAATGGAGTTTTTCTGTTAACAAAATGGAGTAGCTTAGATTCTTCAAGACACGACTGAGTGACTCTACTTTCTTTCACTTTCAGACGAGTGTTTAAGGTTTTTTTCTGGGAGATACCAGTGAAAAGAAGGGGGCAGAGGTGGCCTTCACTGACCCTGATCCCTAAGAAAGTTCTGTAGCCCCTCGGTGTGCGCCATACCTAAACCTGCCTCTCAGACCAGAGCTCCAGAATAAGCAAATAGGCCTCTTTCACAGAAAGATGGGAGTGAGTCTCATAGCCTGTCAAAAACTCTCTATTACTGTCCCACAGGACCCAAGAATGCAAGCTCTCCTGGCTTCGAGCCAGATGATCAAGGGATGTCCCCTTGGCTGTAGCTCTAAAAATCGGCTTCAGAGATACGTAAAGCTCACTTCTGAGCTATACCCTGGCGCCCTGGCGCCCGGCAGAGTGAGAGTAGGAATATGTAGCTCGCTGGCTGTAGGGTGGTGGCAGGGGAGCATAAAGATGGCCTTCACCAGAAAAGGAGAAACTGAGGAAGATGGCGCCCGCTGGCTAGAGCGTGGCAGAGGGAGAGTGCAGACATGGCGCCTGGTGCTGGCAGCGAGGCGGAGCCGCAGAGAGATGGCCGCACCAGAGAAAGGGAGGACAGTGATGGCGCCTGTTGGCTGGCGGCAGGCTGGCGGAGGGAGAGGGTTAAGATGGTGCCCACCGTTGTGTGTGCTCAGCGTTCTGGCAGGCTCTTTGATGTGTTAAATTAGACGCCTGCTTTAATCTACCCAAGGGAAGCTCTTTCGCTTAAAATCTGATCAAAGTCGCTTCTTCTCATCTGAGCCCTGGGAGGGGCGAGTTCCTGCATGGGGGCCTTTTTTGAGCAGAGGAGTATAGTCTTGTGGATATTGAGTTGTGAGCCCAGCTGATTTTCAAAGCTAGATATTTTGGGACCCTGTTACTCAGGTGTAGGTCTCTAAAGCTGAGATAACTAGTATGGGGTTATACCCTTCATTCTTTAAGAAGAGGTCTGGGTTCTGAGTTTTCCTCCTGATTTTGAGTCACTGTTCCAGGGCTGGCTTTTATGGCAGGATTGTTCCCAGTTTCTCCCACTTTAATATGGTTTTCTTCTCTTCTGCCCAGTGTGTGATAATTGCTCAGCCAGTCTTTAGGTATTTAACAGAGGAAATCGCTGCATATTTAGCTGTAGACTTGGTGAGTCCACAGGAGAAAGTGAGTTCAGGATCTTCAAATATCAGTGTCTTGAACGAGATTTCTCAATGTAAGTATAATTGCTGGTTCAAGGATCTAAACTTTTGAAATTTTGTTGGGCATTATCAGATTACCTTCTAAAAGGTTTTTATGTGTGCTCACTCACTCAATCACGTCTGACTATTTGCAACCCCCAAGGACTGTAGCCCACCAGGCTCCTCTCTCCATGGAATTTTCCAGGCAAGAATACTGGCATGGGTTGCTTGCCAGTTCCTTCCCCAGAGAATCTTCCCAACCCAGGGATCGGATCCACATCTCCTGAAGTCTCCTGCTTTGTAGGCAGATTCTTTACCTCTACACTACCTTTTATTAACTAGTTAGTACTCCTACTGATAGAGTAAAGGTATCTTTGCATTTTTGTCAACTCTGGATATTACCACTGTTCTTCATTTTGTGGTTTATAAATAATATCTTATTTTTCTTTCTTCTCTTTATTTTTAAGGTTGTTTATTTTTTACCTTCCTTACTTGCCATATTTGCCTATTTGTGTTTTAAAGAGTAAGTTTTGCTTTATGGAATGTCTACTTTAATTACTCTTTTAATATTTTATTTTTAATCATTGATTTATTTTTTATCTCTGTATTGTATAATTTGCATAATTACTTTTTGTCTTAAACTGGGATGCTCTACTCAATAAACAATTGCCCATCCCCCAGCCTCTGGCAACCGCTGCCTACTTTATCTTTCTATGACTCTGACTGCTCTTAGTATCTCGTATAAGTTGAGTCAGGTACGTATTTGTCCTTTGTAACTGCTTTATTCACTTAGCATGATGTTTGCAAGGTTCGTGCATGTTGTCAGTGTGTGTTTTAAAATGCCCGTTCTGTCCCCCTTCCTCCCTTAGCCCTCTCCCCTCCCTTTCCCCTGACCAAGTTTAGGAATACCCTGAACTTGTGTTCCCTGCTCTTACCGCTCTTCATCCCTCAACAGAAGGACTTTTCCCAGAGACTCTGCCATCCTCATTCACTTAATGATTCATCTCAGAACCAGAGCCAAATGCAACGCAGTTTCATGTCCAGCAGGGCTGGTCTGAGCCTCTGTGCTCACACACTTGCTCTTCAGCAGTCGATGTGCGTTGAGTTTTCCTGCTCTGGCTGCTCTTGTTTCTCTTGACTCCACCAGAGGCCTTGCTGCAGTGCACCCGGGAGCCCCAAGCTGCGGCGGCCCCTGGATGGCCTGGGGTGGTTAGAGTGGTGACTGCCCGGGAACAGTGAAACATGGAGTTACTTGACTGCTGCTGATGCTCTCACCAAGAGGGTAGAGGCTCCTGGTACAGCACTTCATGCTGTAGTGTCTGACCCTAGGAGGGAGTGTGAAAAAGCTAAAGGGCTCTTGAGGGATAGAGAGGGCCAGCGCCTGCAGCAGCCCTGGGCTCTGGGCCCAGCAAGTCCTCCTGAATGTAGCTATAATCCTTTGTATTTTCCAGGGAATATATGTTCTTATTTTACTTTTAGTGATACATTGTATTTACTGATGAGATCTGAACCTTTTTATCCTATTTTAATAATGTAATTAGAGAGTGATAAAGTAAGCTTTTCAGTGCCAACAGGATTTAAAGCCAGCATTTTGTTGCACTACAGAGGGGTTATAGGCTTACTATCCTCAGCATTTGGTACCCAACTGGAATTTTTCATTAGCTGTCTTGAGTAATACTTTTTGTTGTGAACAGTTGAAATTATTTTTAAAAGGGCTGTAGTTTGTAATTCTTAAGACAGATTTTTAATTGATGATGGAATATCTGTTTTGTAAAATCCTTATTTTTGTATGAATAATATTAAATCTATTCATAGTGAATTCAGCATTCCATAGTTTCAGTGGTGAATAAAAATGCAGAAAGCACAGCAATTACAAAAATGAGGTGGTAAAACATTCTCAAGATTTAGCACTCTAAGCTTACTTAGGATGGAAACAGTTTCATATTTGAGTGAAAGTTTTGGGGTTTTTAGCAGTCAGCATCACATTAAACAGTGCCAGAGTTTCTCTCATGCTCATTTTGCTGTTGTGTTAGTGGTGGTAATGTGACAACAATATACTCTTGAAATAGAGGATTGTTAGTATTCACAGTGAATTGAAAGCATTTTGACCTGGAACAGAAAAATGATTGACTTGTTGTAGAAAATTTAGAATTTTAATAAACTATAAGCCAAATGGAGAAAATAGTCTAGTACTTTCAGTTTTGATTATTTGCTGTATCTTTCTTTTCTTTTTCTTCATGAGGTCAAAAGTGTTTATTTTAGTAACCTAAGTACTTTAGACAATTATATGATAAGCAGCACATTTGACTCCCCCAGATGTGTTTATGATGATTATAGCAAAACTGTGTCCAAGTTAATACCTTTACACATCATTTCTTCATCTTAGTTTATTGCTTGGAACAGATACAAAATAATGGAATTTGTAGGAAAGTTAAATAATTTCCAACTCTACTGGGCAAGAGTAAGGAAAAGAGTTTAAGGAAATTTGGGAGGAGTATGTGATTTTTGGTGTTTCCCTGTCCTCGTGGAAGTATGTCTAAAAGATCAGAAATGGTATAGGAAGACTGTCTGGTGATGAATGAATAGAAGTTTTTTCAAAGAAAGTGCTTCTAAGCTTGTGCTTATACAGCTTACCTAGTCTCTTTCTTCAAATGTATTTGCTAGTTCATTGATTTTGAATATTGATAGCATGTCATGATTGTATTTATCTTACATATCATTTAATTTGAATTGCATTTTTCCTATAAAAATGAGTTTTCTTAAATAAAATGTGGAAATTCTCTGGTTGCGTGTTTAGAAACTATATAACCTGTGACTGTTAAATGACTCTTGATAATTTAGATACTTCTGCTTTGATAACTTAAAAACTTTTAGTATTATGTATAACACTTTAGAATTTCTGGAAGTATAGGTGAATGTGCATGGACTGCTTTATTAAAATGTATGATTTAGGTTCAGGCACAAACTTAGGCACTTGTGAGTGCCTAAGATCTATCCTGTATCAACTTCTTTGAGATTAAAACAAGACTTTTCTTCATATGGTAACATCTATTCATTAAACATATTTGAAAGAAATGAATATTATAAAATATAAATCAAATGAATGGATAATACTTGCCACTTCTTACTAGTCTCTGAGATTTATGGGATTTATGAAATATTTTTGAAATAAACTTCCTTTCCAATATTATGTAGTATATCTTTTTACTGTAAAGCAGGTAGTTTTTACCTGTCGCCTTTTAAAATTTACAGTGTTCCAGGAACTAAGTGGCTTTAACATATTGTTAATTGATTCCTTCAGCAGTTGGAAACCAAGATATAGAGATCTAACCTTTCTCTAGGGTGCTCAGATATAGTAGGTGTTGTAGCTAGAATTCAGACCCATTTTTCATGATGTCAAAGATGTCTTGGTAATAGGATGTCATTAAAATGAACCATTATATCTGGAAATGTGATTTTTTAAAAAAAATCAGCTGTAAAGTAAACTTTGAGATTCCCTCGTATTGTATTAATCCTGTTCTAATAGGCTCTTTTAGAATTTTGACTAGAGTGTGGGTGCTGGCATGGTGGTATCATCCAGGGGCCTACTTTACTTACTGTTTTTCTTTCAGCTAGTTAATTATGTAGATGATCAGTTGAAATTTTGCTTATTACATATTCTCTTGATATTAAATTATTTTGTAACAGATCCCAAGCAAACTGATATAAATTTAACTTAAAGTAAAACACCCATATTTTCTGACTCATAAGCTGTGTAGATCCAAGGATATTGTAGGTACAAACTATTTTTAAACCCTGGTTATTGACAGTTTTTTGTTTTTAAAAAGTATTCAGAAAATTCTTAAGCTTGATTAAATTCATTCTTGATTTTGCTTCTGTATAATTGGAAATAATGTGTTCTCTGTCAGTAAACTATATTTTTAAGTTTATTCTTGAATTATTGTTATTCCTCTTTATAAAATCATTGTTAAATTCTTATGACTAAAGGGATTCATTGGTACCGCTAGGCACCCAGATTTCTGCCATAAGCAGCATTCTTCTGCCATCTCCCAGCTGGAAAATCATAAAAGATTATATCCTGGTTGGCCTGGCCTAGATCATATAGTATCTCTTGTACCATTATCTGTGGCATGGTATCTTGACATTGGGCCACCTTGATGATTGGCTTATCTCTTTCCAACAGAAGGGTGGTTTTCTTGCAGGCAAGATTACTTGCTGGTAATGATTACAGGAGAGTGTTTTGTTGTTGTTGTTGTTGTTGAATATATCTTTTATATATATTGTATCATAAAATCCTTCTATTCATAGGTTTATAATCATACACACCTGTAATAGTAGATATAAATGAAGTATGATTTACAGTATGGAAAAAGCTAAATAAAGTTCGTGTAAAAAAAATAAATAAATACAAAAAAAAAAGAATAAATGTCAAAACTTGCAGATTAATTTGTGCTTAGAAAAAAAAATATTTTCCCATGTTTCGTAAAAAAAAAAAAAATGAATTCTGTAGGAAACATCATGCTTTAGCAGTTGGTTTTGTTTCTATTGGTAAACTCATTGCTTTCTTTGACAGAAATGACAGAAACTTATTTTATAAAATTTGCAAAATACATCAAATAAGGAAACAAAAATAACCTGTAATCTCAAATCACTGATAAAAACTTTATTATCTATTTCTAATTTCTTTTGCAGATATATACGCATACCTGTTTATATAAAAATATTTGTTTAAATAAACTATGAACTGTGCTGTATACTTCGATTTGACTATTATTCATGATAGACTTTTGAACATTCATGTTGTTTCAGTTTACCCCTCCACTGTAAAAAGCCTTCTTATTTAGAGTACATTTGTAATCTCTTTGCACAAATTTCTAGAAATGCAATTTCTTGCATCCTATGGGGATATAGGATGTTCATGAACATATAATGTACACAATGACAAATTGAAGATTACTAATGCAAGAGGTTGATCTGGTTAATAATGTCTAATCTAAACCTTATAGTTGGATTTCATCTAGTTAAATTTTTTGTTGTTGTTGTTGTTGTTGACTTTTTTAATGAGATATATACACTGATGATTCCTTAGCACCACTTCTAAATATTAGGGCTCTCTCTATACTTCCACTGGCAACTTAGAAGCATTGTCCTATGTAGATGCCATCTGAATAGTCATTTTTATATTGATAAAAGTAGATTATTAGATGATAGAGCATAGAATTTATGAGCCAGAATTTAAGGACTATGCTTTTCCAAAAACAGACATTTAAAAAAAGCAAAATAATATCTGTTATTCTTTTCAGGCTGATCAATTGATGTTTGCTTTGCATTTCATTCGAGGCATGCATCCTGAACTTTTTCAAGAAAATGTAAGTAGAAGAAAAGGAGGAAAATATTATGAGTTGCATAGAAATTTGGTAATGGGTGGACTTTTAGTTAGATTAGAAATTGCTTAAGGCTAGAAATTCCATATCAACCTATTCATTTTTTACTTAGAAATTTAGTGTATGATGCTGATTTCCGGTTCTACTCTCTTGTGGTTGAGCCAGATATTCTGAAGGAATGATAAGGCAGGGAAAGAACTCTAACTTGCCATACTACCAAGATGTTTCTGAATGCAAGTGTACTTTCCCAGGACACCAGAAGAATCAGCCTTATTATTTTCCTCATCTAAGCAGTGGGCTGACAGATATAAAGATATGAAGCTATATGAGTGTACCAGTACATTATTTATTATTTACATTGGCATGCTTAGAATCAGTACGTGAAACAAGAGTGGGTTGTTCTCAGAAACCTTCTTGAGTCTGAAGATTTATATTAATCTTTTACTGTATAATTTATCTTCTTTTGTTTATGTCTTCATTTCTAGTCTGCCATATAACCCCCTCTCAGACTTGAAAGAAATGTACTTTAAGACAGGGCTAAGTAATCCATCTCTGATTTACTTCTGCTGCTGCTACTTCTAATGTTAAAAAAATTCTTTGTAGGTGATTTTCCTCATTATTCTACCATTTTCATTAAAGTGGGCTTGCAGTAGCCAGAGTGGCAGGGAATAGTATATGGACAGTGCACTTTGACCTAGTGACCTGGTAACCTTTAACAGTCTATGATCAGATTTTAACAATGCTCTGGGTTCTCCTCATTTGAATATGTGCCTTTCCATATGACTGTTCTCTCTCTATTTCTTTCTAACTCCAAATACTCTGGTTGACTTGTATAAATTTCTCCTGATTTTGATTTGGCTACTTTTATTTATACCATTTACTTTGATGCATTTCCCTTTTCCTGTATACTTTTCATCATGATCAATAAGCTCTGTTGTATGAGACTTAGTTTTTTCCCTCTTGAAGTATAAATAAATTATCATTGGGAAAAGAGAACACCTTTCCTTGACTCACATAAAATAGTAGTAATAATTTGCATTTTATTTATTTGTGACTGTATAACTCCAGTAGGAAGAGTGAGTAGAGGCAGTATGTTGCTTTGGTAGTTTTTCCATATTGCACTCAAATATTATTATTCTTATGCTGGCCAATGTGTAACAGATAATATGGTGGTGTCCATAATTATCTGATCGGGTAACCCAGAGTGAAGATGTAGATTTTCAAAGAGCTCTAGATTCTGTAACACTTGATCAATTTTGATTCTGAGTTAATTAGGAAAAGTAGCAATGGCCATCTTCTCCCTGTATGTTGGAAAAGATAAATTAATGGTGAGACTTTTCTCTATTTTTCCCAGTATACACAATTTTTAAACTTCTGATGCATCTTACTGCTTATATATTAGTGAAGAATAGCATGTAATAGGACAAATTAAAGATAATGACAAATGCTAATTGTATAGACATTTTAATTTTTAGATGTTGAGCCTCACATGTGTTTAATGTGGTTATATTTTTTCTTATAATTATTCTAATAGATTTCATTTGAATGTTGGTATGGTACCAACATAATGTTTTATTTTGGTAAGGTACATAAACTCATAATATATTAAGAGTTGGGAAGATATGAAAGGAGTTTTTTCCTCCATGTTTTTTAGAAAGCTATATTTTAAGCTGTCTTACGGGGAAATTTAAAAAGATTTGTTAAATGGTTAGAATATTTATCTTTTGTGTGTTTCTCATATTTTTGTTAAATAGGAATGGGATACATTTACAGGTGTGGTTGTTGGAGACATGTTGCGGAAAGTTGTAAGTTAGAATAATTAAAATTATTATTTCATTCTTAGGGAAAGTAATTCTGGTTTTAAACTTCATGAAATATAATTTGCTTCAGAGTAGTTTTAAGTTACTGTTGAAATTATATTTTAATTAGAGGAATATGTCCTTCCCTCTATTGCCCTAATATAAAATGGACTGATATTTTTTTTTGAGAATATTTAATTAAACATAAATTAATATGGTCTTTTTTTTCAGTATATGTATTTTGAAACTCTAAGAAAATTAAATCTTGTAGTATAGCTAGGAAAGTTTTCTTAACTTTAAGTGAAATTAAAAATTACTTCACTTATCTTTTGAAACTTTATTCAAATTAGCTTTTTTTTCCAGTAATTTTCTACCTCGACAGGTAATGGATAAAATTGTTCTTCAAAGCAGCCTATCCAAACTGTAATGCAAAACCTAGATTATGTTGGAAATATAAGAGATAATTAAAAAAATACAGTTTGCGGTAATTTCATATTACATTTGAGTTTTTCTGAAGTTTTACAAAGGAATAAACATTATGAAAATAAATGTTACATTTTTCTAAATCGTTATCTATACCTTATGTAGAATTTTACCATATTGATTTGTAAAATAGATATAAATGAAAAATACGTAGAATGAGGTTCTTCTTAAAAACCAAAATAGTGTTCCTACAATTAGCTGGTCAGTTTAACAAAAATTTTTTAAAGTCTGAATTTTACCAAATGTACTAAGGGAAATAATTGCTCTAATTAAAAAGGACTCTCAACAAAGAATACGTGATCAACTTCCATCTTGGATAGATCAGGAAAGAAGCTGGGCAGTGGCAACATTAAAGGTATTCCTTTCTTTCTTTGAAGGATATTGAATTTTTTAATCGTTGCATTATTTCTGTTTATATTTTTATGTTCTACCACTTCATACTTGGTGTTGATATTTCTCTGAAAATGACATAAAATCCTTGGGTAAAAGAATATCCAAGAATTATTCTGATTAGCTCTGTAATAAATAATTAATTAAATCTTTCATTCATTGTATAACATATTGAATCTTCACATGGTCAAGATTCAGTGCTATATACCTATAGAGAATAGAAAGATAAGTAAATGAAATGTCCTCTAATATGGTATGTGAATGCCTTATTAATAGAGTAATTTAGGATCAGTAATAAAATACAGTATGATACTTACGTTGAAAAGGTTTCAAAATCAAATTATTTCTCTCACTTCTATACATGTTTTAATATCTTTCACACTCAACTGTTCACTTAGGGTAAGAAACATTATTTTTAAACAACTTAACTAGAATGCAAAAAATCAATAATTATAAAAAATAGTGAGAATTTGAAGGTATTTCTGGATTATCGGGCAGGACCTGTGAACTATTTCATGAGCTCCTAATGAAAAATTAATATTAATCATTATGGTACAGTTAAAATTGTTTGAACAACTGATCTATTTAAAGGTTATTCTTGGCAAAAAATCTTAACTGTATTAACCTATAAAAGTATAGCTCTTTTTTTTCACATACTAATTTCTTGTTAAGTAAAGAAATGTAAAACATTGAGGAAAGGCAGCTTTCCTCTTCAGAGAATGTTTTTAATATATATTAATGTTTTATTATCATTTTAGTTTATAAAACATTTTCAAATGAACTATTATCACACAAATCTTAAAAGGGAGATATTATTAACTTTCTTTTTATGGATAAGAAATGAGAATCTGTACAGTGAATTGCTAAATGCTTGAACCTGGATTTTCACTTAAATTTCACACATATTTTTGAGGACTTGTTATGTGCCAGGCATCATATTAAATGCTTCAAATTATTATCTTACTTTATTATCACAATAACATATTCAAAAGGTCATAATTATGCTTGTTTTTGAGAAGGGCAGGCTGAGGTATAGACAAGTTAAATAATTTACCCAAGATCAAATAGCTGGAAAGTTTTGAAACTGTGATTTTAGTTTGAGCATTCTGATACCACAGTCCATGCCTTTGATATATGTTTTCCAAATATAGGAGTATTTTCCCCACTCTTTTATCCCTCTCTTCTTTCCCCTCCCCACCTTCTTATGTTTGAAGTATTATGAAGAATTTAAAAATGGATGTTCTCATTAGATATTTGCAACATTGCTACCCATTTCACAGATGAAGTAGCTAAGGCATAAAATGATAATAGTCACTTATGGTCACTTAGAAAATAAACAGTTGAAGTTGTAACTAGGCATATTTTTACACTCTAACATGGAACTCTTATTGTGACAGTGTTTAAAATTTGTACTTGGTTTTAGTGAAAGTATTCTTTTCTCCACAAGGGGGAGATAGGTACACATGTTTTTACATAGAGAAAAGATTTGTTAATGTACAAAAATTGATGTCATATTACTTTAGAAATACTTGCTTTTAATTCTGGATTAGGTACATGCACCATACTATTTCTGACTTAGACATGATTGAATAAGCCAACATGAGTTAGAAAACATAATATCTATCAGGAATTTCCACTTCCTATTTTTTAGTGTGCATGTGTGTGTATGTATTTAGTATGTATGTTTGTATGTCTGTATTTATATTTGTTTGTTGCTCACTATATATGTTTATTTTTATTTTTTAGATTGCTCTTCCCAGTCTTTATCAGACTCTGTGCTTTGAAGATGTAGCTTTGTGGCGTACCTATTATCATAATTCAATGTGTGAGCAAGAGTTTCCATCTATTCTTATAAAGAAAGTTTCTTTATTTCAGCAGGTAAATTATCTAAATGCATAAAAGTATTAAATGTTTCTCTTGTTGTTCAGAAGCCATTTAAATGAAAGCTTTGCCCGTAGGGTGTCACTTAACCTTGGGGCATATATGGGAAAGGGCTCTCTGATCTTGCCACCCTATCCAGACAGGGAAATCCCAGACAGTGTTTCTGGGCAGCGTGTTTCCCACCAAGCTTTTATTACTTCCCCTGCCTCTGACTCAAGGGGGATCTTGACACAGAGTATCTGTATAGAAAGCGATTAAGGTATTTATTGTTCAGGTTCTTCACACATTTCCCAGTGTTCTGTCTAAGGAAAAGAAAGACCTTATGCCAAGGAACGGGGAGCTTGTGTCCCCGTTGGCTAGACCAAACCTTAGCGTTGGAGAGGACAGGGGAGCTGATGCTCCAGGAGGTGACCCTTCCGTTTTTGTGTGCGGGCATCCTCAGTGCTGAGTCATGGCCAACTCTTTGCGGCTCCATGGATGGCAGCCCGCCAGTCTCTTCTGTTTACTGGTTTCTCCAGGCAAGAATACCGGAGTGGGTTGCAGTTTCCTTCTCCAGGGGATCTTCGGAACCTGGGATCAAACCCTCATCTCCTACATTTCCTGTATCGGCAGGCGGGTTCTTTATCACTCTGCCCTTTCTCTTCACTATGCTGCTGGTTGTGGTTCTGTGCCCTTTGTTTTCTCCTTTTGAAGTTCTGTTTCATCAGATGTGTTTAAGAAAAAGAAAAAAAAGAAAAACTTCATTTGAAAACTTAAACATCTAGAACTAGATAGACGTGATTCAGCAGAAAATCAGTGATTTGAAAAATTTAGGAGTTTTATGTCCCTGCACTGCTGTCACCAGGAATGCCTCAGCTATAGACTCTTATTTTCACTTGTCACTGGGCCCTTTGTTAGCTTCTGAAGACAGCTAGCATTGTGACCAGTACATGCTGATGTTTACCTCTGATAGTAGATCTGAGGGCTTCCCAGGTGGCTGAGCGATAAAGAACCTGCCTGCCAAGCAGAAGATGCGGTTTCGATTCCTGGGTTGGGAAGATCCCCTGGAGAAGGAAATGGCACTCTGGTGTTCTTACCTAGGAAATCCCATGGACAGAGGAGCCTGGCGGGCTACAATCCAAGAGGCAGCGAGAATTGGACACGACTTAGAGACTAAATAACAGCAATAGATCTGATGGATTTTAGTAATATTTTGGCTATTAATGTGTTTTTAGATACCTGTTATGACAGTTTTAGGCATAGGAAATATTGTGGTAAGCATTTTTTTTTTTGGTTATAAATATTTTTTTTTTTAATTTAATTTTTTTACACTAACTCCCAAACATGAACCCCCCTCCCACCTCCCACCCCTGTGGTAAGCATTTTTAAAATTAATTAGCATCATTGTTCAATTACAGTTGTTGTGGGAACTTTATTATTTAAAAATACTCTGCACTTAAAAAAAAAAAAATTAAAATAAAAATACTCTGCACTTATGTTTTAAGGTTCTTGTGGTACAGGCTCTCAGACCAGACAGACTGCAAAGTGCCATGGCCCTATTTGCATGTAAAACTCTGGGTAAGTACACTTCTTTTCTAGACCTAGACCATTGACCTGAATTATTTGTGTTTTTAAAATAATTTTTATTAGAATATAGTTGATATACTGTGTTGCGTTAATTTCTGCTATACAATAAAGTGAACCAGTTAAACATATATCCACTTTTAAAAAAATTGTTTTCCTGTATAGGTCATTGCAGAGTGCTGAGTGGTTTTCAGTTCTCTACAGTAGGTTCTTATTAGTTGTATATTTCATGTGTAAAGTGTGTATATGGGCTTCCCAGGTGACACTAGTGGCAAATGATCCACCTGCCAACGCGGGAGATGCAAGAGACACTGATTTGACCCCTTGGTTGGGAACACCCACTGTAGTTGAAAGTGGCAAGCTACTCCAGTATTCTTGCCTGGAAAATCCCATGGACAGACGAGCCTGGTGGACTACAGTCCATGGGGCTGTGAAGAGTCAGACATGATGGGAACACATGCACAGTGTGTATGTCAGCCCCGGCCTTCCAGCTCACTCACCCCTTTCCCCCTTTGTAACCACGATTTTCTGTTTCTACACCTGTGGCTCGACTTCTGCTCTGTAAATAAGTAGATTTAAGCCATTTTTTTCTTTTTAGATTCCGCATGTAAGTGATATCATATAGTATTTGTCTTTCTCTGACTTCACTCAGTATGATAATCTCTAGGTTCATCCATGTTGCTGCAAATTGCATTATTTCATCTTTTTATGACTAAGTAATTATATATATATATCACCTCTTCTTTATCTATTCTTCTGTTGATCCACATTTTGCCTGCTTTCATGTCCTGGCTGTTGTAAATAGTGCTGCATTGAACACTGGGGTGCATATATCTTTTTGAATTTTTTTTTCTGGGCATATGCCCAGCAGTGGGATTATTGGATCATATTGTGGCCCTGTTTCAGTTTTTTAAGGTGTCTCCATACTGTTCTCCATAGTGGCTGTATCAATTTACACTCCCACCAAAAGTGTGGGAGGATTCCCTGTTCTCCGCACTCTCTCCAGCACTTATGGTTTGTAGATTTTTTGATAATGGCAATTCTGCCTGGTGTGAGGTGATACCTTATGTAGTTTTGATTTGCATTTCTCTAATAATTAGTGATGCTGAGCATCTTTCATATGATTCTTGGCCATCTGTATGTGTTCTTTGGGGCAGAAAATCTAAATTATTTGTTTTTAATTTACATTTTATTTTATGCTGACCTTGGTTTAGAAAGATTATACACTTTCCTCCTGTATCCTGTTTGTCTTACAACTCTACTTGGTTTAAAGAAATATTGGGGTGGGATATGACCATAATTAATTTTGTGTTAAATTTGATGCATAATTGACATCCTATACCTAGCTAGAATGTTTGAACTTTTAAAAATTCTTTTTTTATGAAAACACTTTAGATTTTTAGACATTCATCTATGATCAGAATTTCAAAGCAGGGCATCAGATGTATGATTTAGATAAAATTAAATATACAGATTCCATGCGTATGTGCTAAGTCGCTTCAGTCATATCTGACTCTGTGACCATATGAACTGTATCCCAGCAGACTCCTCTATCCATGGGATTTCCCAGGCAAGAATACTGGACAGGGTTGTTGTTTCCTTCTCCAGAGGATCTTCCTGACCCAGAGATCAAACCAGCGTCTCCTGCAGCTCCTGCGTTGGCAGGAGGGTTCTTTAACACTAGCACCACCTTAGAAGTCCCAGAGTCCTAGATAATAAAGCCTTCAAAATGAGTTATTTTTGCTGTAAAACAAAAATAATTTGTATATCTTTNCCTTCTCCAGAGGATCTTCCTGACCCAGAGATCAAACCAGCATCTCCTGCAGCTCCTGCGTTGGCAGGAGGGTTTTTTAACACTAGCACCACCTTAGAAGTCCCAGAGTCCTAGATAATAAAGCCTTCAAAATGAGTTATTTTTGCTGTAAAACAAAAATAATTTGTATATCTTTAGTTTGTAAACATCTGTGCAATACGTATTTGTTAAGCCTTTTAATTAGTCTTAAAGGACGCATTTAAAGTTATCACTCATTTAAAAATAGCATACTGTATTAACATTTGTACTAGAAAAGTTTGGAAAAACTATGTCAAAGAGAATATGAAAAGAATTTTGCTTGAAGCTCAGTCATCCAAGAATAATAGATTTTTGTTATTCTAAACCACAGGAGGTTTTAGAATTATGTTGGATATATGTTGGCACAATTAAAATAGTATGCTGACAATTTGTTTTTAATATTTCCACATAATGTATATGAAATATTATATATAAACTGTGTTTAATCAAAGCTTATGAATATTTCAGTCAAGTAAACCTATCATGTGCATGTTTTTCTCTATATTTGAATTTCTCATATAAATGAGCTAGCACAATGTTTTATGAAATTGAAAAATATACTGGGCCTTCCATGCTTATCATAGAAAAACTTCACAGTACCAAATAGTCATTCTGTTTTTAATATGCAAAACTATTATATTCACATATATCAGGGTATTATTTGAAAAATTATCTCTTAACTCAAAGGATTAATTTTGCCTCAGTGAACTCATTCTTTCATTAAACGTGAATGTTTATAGCAATAATAATCATTGCTAATATTTTAATAGCTTTTACTCTATGCCAGGTACTAGGCCTAAGTGCTGTATAATTTAATCCTCACAGCAAACATATGAGAGGC
This sequence comes from Oreotragus oreotragus, assembly GCA_006410675.1. NCBI lineage: Eukaryota > Metazoa > Chordata > Mammalia > Artiodactyla > Bovidae > Oreotragus > Oreotragus oreotragus. The sequence goes on from SJYX01003212.1 coordinate 391,690, forward strand.
TGTTTTTACTTCCATTTAAAAATGAGGAAACAAGATTACACAATTAAATGATAGAATTCAAACCCAGATCCAAAGTCTGTGCTCTTTAAATACTGAAGGACTCAAGATTTATTCTCAGTCTAGAGAGATGTTCTCGGCAGATACTAACATAAAAAAAATCTGCCTCAACCTTAGATGAAGTTTTTTCATATGCACCTCCATTTCCACTCTTACCAGTATCAGTTTTCCAGGGCTGCCCTCAGGACCACAAGCTGGGTGGATTAGAACAACAGACGTGTATGGTGTCAAAATTCTGGAAGTTAGAAGTCTGAAATCCAGATTTTGGCAAGGCCATGTTCCGTTTGAAACCTGTAGAGAAATCCTTCCTTGCCTTTTCACAGATCCCGGTGGTTTGCTTGCAATTTTCCATGTTTTTTTTGGCGTGTAAGGCTGTATAATTTGAATATTTGTCTTCATTATCACTTGACATTTGCCCTGTGTGTTTCAGAATTCACACAGCTGTGTTCCTGTAAGGAAAGCAGTCATATTTAATTGGGAGTTCACCTTAGTCCAGTCTGAACTCATCTGAAGTTAACTAATTATATCTACAATGACCCAGTTTCCAATAAGGACATCTTCTGAGGTCCTGAGGTTAGGCCTTCAGCATGTCTTTTTTGGGGGGCTACATTTCAGCCCATTATGCTCACTAACCCAGTGTTTCACATAATGGCTATTTTCTGTTTTGGCAAGATGTCCTTTTTCCCTGTGGGTGTACTTGCGCCATGTTCACACATATGCATGCACATATTTTTGAGGCTCCATTTAGAATGGTCACTTGTCTGGTTAGTGAAGAGTATGTCAAAGTATGTCTATGGATATATTCTTTGCTTTCCTTTTGTTTAGCATGGAGAGAAAATATCCCTATTTATGCATCCCCGTTGAATGTTTATTTGCTAGGTACTTTTTACTCATATCTGATAGAGTGTTTATCCACCTAACTCTTGGTTAGAAAAAGTAGGGGTGGTGTCTGGGCCAGTTGGTTTCTTGGACTCCGATAACAGCAGGAGGTTTCCTTCCTTTGTCCCAGCCTTGTAGTTTCTCTCTGCACATCTCTGCCCCTTTCTCTCTCCCTATCTTTCTCTTTTCCTTTTTCTTTTTTTTCTGTCTCTCTGATTCCTGCTTATGTGTTGCCCTTAATCTCAAGGTTCATATATATGCTGAAGGATAAGGCTACTGATACTGTATAATGTAGTTTAAAGCTTGTAGTGAAAGAACTTTCTCTCCCAATTTTACTATAAAAAACACTATAGAACGACTCTGATTTTCTTGCTTGGGTAACATATCCACCTCTGCAGCTAATTCCAACAGTAATATCTGAAACAAGATTTTTCCCCCAAAGAAGTCACAGATAGAGTGGGGTTGTACTCAGAAATGAAGGGAAGGGTTGCAGGTACAAAACAGTAGGTACCCATCATAGTCAAATTGCATATGATCTGTTTTAGCTGATTTTCATATTTAAGTAATTTGATAGTGAGCCATTAAATTGTAAAGTACATTTTGAGAATCTAGCTCCTTTAAGAGTTATAAATCAGTTCTGCTGCTGCTGCTAAGTCGCTTCAGTTGTGTCCAAATCTGTGTGACGCCATAGACGGCAGCCCGCCAGGCTCCGCCAGTTCAGTTTAGTTCAATTGCTCAGTCTTGTCCAACTCTTTGCGACACCATGGACCGCAGCATGCCAGGCTTTCCTGTCCATCACCAACTCCCGTAGTCCACCCAAACCCATGTCCATTGAGTCGGTGATGCCACCCAGCCATCTCATCCTCTGTCGTCCCCTTCTCCTCCTGCCCTCAATCTTTCGCAGCATCAGTTCAGTTCAGTCGCTCAGTCGTGTCCGACTCTGCGATCCCATGAATCGCAGCATGCAGGGCCTCCTTGTCCATCACCATCTCCTGGAGTTCACTCAAACTCACGTCCATCAAGTCGGTGATGCCATCCAGCCATCCCATCCTGTGTCATTCCCTTCTCCTGCCCCCAATCTCTACCAGCATCAGAGCCTTTTCCAATGAGTCAACTC
>SJYX01003212.1:396979-423352 GCA_006410675.1 Oreotragus oreotragus
CTTTAATTCTTTACCCACTTCTTAACACTAACTGACATATTTCTTGCTCATTTATATACTTCTCTCTATTCGTATAAGTGAAAATGGAGGCAATTTTAAGTAAAATGGAGGCAATTTTAAGTAAAATGAGGCAATTGCAGAAAGTTTCTCAGTAGACTCTTCTTCCCTCACCCATTTAGTCATTAAAAGTATCCTCTCTGTGCCCTACTGCACGTGACCTTTCTCACTGAATCTGTTGTTTGACCCTCTGTCTGTCCTCTGGAGTACTTCTGTATTGTACTGTGTCATCTCTAGGTTAAATGATATTTAAGTTTTAATGTCATGAAGTGAAAAACCTCATAATATTCACATATGCAAATTCTTTGAAAGTTTAATATACTTTTAAAGTTATACTCTATTTCTAAGCAGAAGTTATATATACTGGTGTATGGCTGAGTGACTGTTTGTCGAGTGGTTTTATTAATGCAGTTTTTATATAAAATGGGACACTTTATTTCATGAATAAGTTTTAAAAGTTCATACTGCTGCAAAATGACAAGCACTTATCTTTTAAATCAAAGTTTAGAGATTTGACTTCAAGTATAATTTCTTGAGCATCATTCATATGGAACAACAAATTTACGTTAGTTCAGTTAATAACACTAAAATGGCCTCAAGGCAAAGGGTCACACGTCTCTCCTTAAGCTTAGTGAAGAAGTCATGTTCAAAGCTGAGACAGACTAAAAGCTAGGTTTCTTGTGCCAAATTGTTAGCCAAGTTGTGATTACAGAGGAACAGGTCTTGAAGGACATTAAAAGTGCTCCTCCAACTCACAGACTTGGAGAACGAACTCATGGTTGCAGAAGGAGTGGCTAGTTAGGGACTTTGATATTGCCATGTGCAGAGTGCTGTGTGTAAGATGGAGTAACCAGCAGGGACATACTGTGCAGCACCTGCAGCTCTGCCAGGTGTCACGTGCAGACTGGGTGGCATGGGGATTTGGGGGCGAATGACGCGCATGTGCATGATTGAGTCCCTTCACTGTCCACCAGAACCTGTCACAGTACTGTCACAGTACGGCTAGTCAGCGATAGCCCAATTCCAAGGAAGAGGTTTTTAAAAAAGTGCTACTCCAGTGAACACGTGGTTGATAAGAAAGTGAGACAGTCTTATTACTGATATGGAGGGAGTTTTAAAGGTCTGTATAGACTGGATCAGCCATGATATTCTCTTAAGCAGAAACCTAAGCAGGAGAGGGCTTTTCTGGTGGCTTACGAGTCAAGTACCCGTGTGCCAGTGCAGGAGACTTGAGTTCAGTCTCTGGGTCGGGAAGACCCCTGGAGAAGGAAATGCAGCCCACTGCAGTGTTCCTGTCTGGGAAGTCCCAGGGACAGCCTGGCCGACTGTAGTCCATGGGGTCACAGTGAGTCCCACACAACTTGGTGACTGAACAGCAACGATCTGAAGAGACACCCTACCTCTCTTCAATTCCGCGAAGGCTGGGAGAGATGAGGATGCTGCAGGAGAACAGTGGGAAGCTATCAGAGAATGGTTACTGAACTTTAAGGAAAGAGGCTAACCTTAAATATAAATGTGCAGAGTACAGCAGCAGATGCTGATTTAGAAGCTGCAGTAAATTACCCATCTGGATGCACAGTTGCAGGGAACAGCGAGGAGAGATAAGAAAGCCTTCCGCAATGATCAATGCAAAGAAAAAGAGGAAGAAATAGAATGAAAAAGACCAGAGATCACTTAAGAAGATTAGACATACCAAGGGAACTTTTCATGCAAAGATGGGCACAATAAAGGACAAAAACAGTATGGACCTAACAGAAGCAGAAGATATTAAGGAGAGGTGGCAAGAATACACAGAAGAACTATCCAAAAAAGATCTTGATGACCCAGATAACCACAATGGTCTGATCAGTCACCTGGACATCCTGGTATGCAAAGTCAAGTAGGCCTTAGGAAGCATCACTACGAACAAAGGTAGTAAAGGTGATGAAATTCCAGCTGAGCTATTTCAAGTCTTAAAAGATAATGCTGTGAAAGTGTTGCACTCAATTTGCTGGCATATTGGAAAACTCAGCAGTGGCCATAGGACTGGGAAAGGTCAATTTTCATTCCAGCCCCAAAGAAAGGCAATGGCAAAGAATGTTCAAACTACCGCATAATTGCACTCATCTCACACACTAGTAAAATAATGCTCAAAATTCTCCAAGTCAGGCTTCAACAGTATGTGAACTGAGAACTTTCAGAGGTTCAAGCTGGATTTAGAAAAGGCATAGGAACTTTAGATCAGATTGCCAACATTCGTTGGTATAGAAAAAGCAAGAGAAATCCAGACAAACATCTGCTTCTGCTTTATTACCTACGCTAAAGCCTTTGACTGTGTGGATCACAACAAATTGTGGAAAATTCTTAAAGAGATAGGGATACAGACCACTTTACCTGCCTCCTGAGAAATCTGTATGCAAGTCAAGAAGCAACAGTTAGAACCGGGCATGGAACAATGGACTGATTCCAAATTGGTGAAGGAGTACGTCAAGGCTGTATACTGTCACCCTGCTTGTTGAACTTATATGCAGAGTACATCATGTGAAATGCTGGGCTGGATGAAGCACAAGCTGGAATCAAGATTGCTGGGAGAAATATCAATAACCTCAGATATGCAGATGACACCACATTATGGTAGAAAGTGANGTATACTGTCACCCTGCTTGTTGAACTTATATGCAGAGTACATCATGTGAAATGCTGGGCTGGATGAAGCACAAGCTGGAATCAAGATTGCTGGGAGAAATATCAATAACCTCAGATATGCAGATGACACCACATTATGGTAGAAAGTGAAGAAGAACTGAAGAGACTGTTGATGAAAGTGAAAGAGGAGAGTGAAAAAGCTGACTTAAAACTCAACACTCAAAAGATGGAGATCACGGCATGTGGTCCCATGATTTCATGGCGAATAGATGGAGAAATAATGGAAACAGTGAGAGACTATATTTTCTTGGACTCCAAAAAACTGTAGATGGTGACTGCAGCCATGTAATTAAAAAGGACTCCTGCTCCTTGGAAAAAATCTATGACCAACCTAGACAGCATATTAAAAAGCAGAGACATTACATTGCCAACAAAGGTCCATCTAGTCAAAGTGATGGTTTTTCCAGTAGTCATGTATGGATGTGAGAGTTGAACTATAAAGAAAGCTGAGCACCAAAGAATTGATGCTTTTGAACTGTGGTGTTGGAGAAGACTCTTGAGAGTCCCTTGGACTCAAGGAGATCCAACCAGTCCATCCTTAAGGAAATTAGTCCTGAATACTCATTGGAAGGACTGATGCTGAAACTGAAACTCCAGTACTTTGGCCACCTGATGTGAAGAGGTGGCTCATTTGAAAAGACCATGATGCTGGGAAAGGGTGAAGGTGGGAGGAGAAGGAGACGACAGAGGATGAGATGGTTGGATGGCATCACTGAATGGACGTGAGTTTGAGTGAACTCTGGGAGTTGGTGATGGACAGGGAGGTTGCAGAGTCAGACACGACTGAGCGACTGAACTGAACTGACTGAATTCATTTATTTTGGCTGCGTTGGGTCTTCACTGCTGTGCGAGGGCCTTCTCTAGTTGCACTGAGTGGGGACTGCTCTTCACTGCTCTTCATGGTTTTGTTGCAGAGCTCCGGCTCCAGGGCACGTGGGCTTCAGTAGTTGTGGTGAATGGGCTTAGTTGCCCTGAAGCATGTGTTATCTTGAACTGAACTGACTGAATTCATTTATTTTGGCTGCGTTGGGTCTTCACTGCTGTGCGAGGGCCTTCTCTAGTTGCACTGAGTGGGGACTGCTCTTCACTGCTCTTCATGGTTTTGTTGCAGAGCTCCGGCTCCAGGGCACGTGGGCTTCAGTAGTTGTGGTGAATGGGCTTAGTTGCCCTGAAGCATGTGTTATCTTCCCAAACCAGGTCTTGAACCCCTTTCCCCTGCACTAGCAGGTGGATTCTTATCCACTGTACCACCAAGGAAGTTGCAGAAAGCAACTTGAATTGGATTGAGAGCATCCTAGGGTGCTCTCTTCAAGCAGTGCTAATTTGCTTTTAAGTAAATTTTCTTTTACTTCACCATTTTTGTAACTTCTGTTATATCACTCAGAAATTACTCATTCAGACTACTTTTTTTAAGAATAATTTATTTCTCCCAGGTTTTAAAACTAAAATTAACAGCTAAAATGAAATTTCTTTTGCATACTTCTACATTTATATTCTGAATTATTTTTTAACTTAAGTGTAACTTAAATTTCTGAGTCAAAGGCAGTGTGCATTTTAAAGACTTTTGATGCATTTTATGACATCACAATACACTTAGTTGGCCTACAGTGCTTATGAGAGTTTATGAATAAGTAAAGGAATATTTGAATAGATAAAAATGCTTATTACATTGCTACAAGTATATAAGAATTCTTTCCTATTAGGAAGCATTAGTGGTACCAATTTAAGTTTAGTTAAAAGCAAAATTCATAAAATATACCTCTAGAAGTAATTGACCCATTTTTAGGGTACATTTCACCTAGTATTAGGAATATTTATGCCTTTGAGAAATACTTTCTTAATATTATTGGTTGCTGTTGTGAAGACTAGAAGGGAGTAGTTCAGGTGTGAAATTTGTTTTTTCAAGATGGTCATCTAGAAATACCTGTTTTAGCCCATTTTTGTGGCATCAAATTCGTATTTTAAAGTGATCATTACAGAAGTCCTTAAGAATATATTTTCCTGCTATGTTTAGGATTTCTGAGGTGCAATATTATCTATTCCTTTCTACAGTAGAAAGTACAAGGAAGCCTTCCTTTGTCCGGTCTCATTCTGTTACATTCTAATCCTCTATTTTTAAACTCTGTGTCATAGTCTTTTTAGCTCAATTCAGATGTGTATATTTTTATTTTTATTTAAAGTTGGTCGTCTTTAGCTTGGTTTTTTACTAAATACAGTAATGGAAACATTAAAATTTTAGCAGAAGTCTTATATGTATGGGACTTTATGTTTTTTGAAAAGCTTCAGAATAGAAAAAAGCACAGATGAATTATCTTGAATATAGTTAGTTAGCAACTGGGTGGTCTTTGGGAAGGCATTCAATTTCCTTGAGTATGCTTAGCATAGAGTAGATGATAAATAAGTGGAATCTGTTTTTATTTTGTATCCTCTTTTACCTCCACATGAGCTATGAATTGTTGTATTCCTGTTTTACAATTGGGGAAATCAAGACATAATACATTTCAGTGATTTGCATAGTGTCACTTAGCTAGTGAGCATAAACTGAGATCTATATGTTTCTGTCTCCAGACTAAGCATTTTTTCATTCTCTACAACTTTTTCTTCCCTCTTAATGCATGGGCATAAGAATAATTTTTTTTATCTTTTATCATGACAGTGATATTGTTTACTAGATGTGGAAATCTGATTCTCCAAGTATGTGGCACAGAGTAGGCACTCAGTTATCATATAAATGAATAAAAACCTGTATAGAAAGATTGTTGGGTTCAGTCTTCTCTTGTAGGGAGAGAATTATATATTAACACAATACTGATTGTGTGCTTCTTCATCTGTTGAATGTGGTAATTAGAGTTCCTACTCCTTAACATTCTTATTAGGGTTGAATGATCATAGATATCGAGCATTTAGATAAATGCCTGATACTTTAAGCATTCAATAAATGTTAGCTCTTACTAGTCTGTGAATGATTTTAGAGTGAAAAAAATTTAATATGTATGGGATTGTAGTTCACCTAGTTATTCTGTTTCATGTAATTAGTCTTAATCGACTTCTTCTGGTTCACATTGCATTTTTTTTTTAATGCGTTTAATATATCTTTTAGGACTAAAAGAGTTGTCCCCACCTCCTCTAAATCTCAAACGATTGTACAAAGAGACACTAGAAATTGAACCTGTCTTGATAATCATTTCTCCGGGTGCTGATCCTTCTCAGGAACTCCAAGAGCTTGCAAATGCTGAGAGAAGTGGAGAGTGTTATCACCAGGTCAGTGCACATTACTCTGCTGTTTCTGTTGCAGCTATTGATCTTCCTGCTGTGTGTGTGTGTGTGTGTGTGTGTGTCTTTGTGTGCACTTTCAGTCGATCAGTTGTGTCCTCCTCTTTGTGGCTACAAACCCAATGGACTGTAGCTTCCCAGGCTCCTCTGTTCATGGAATTTTCCAGGCAAGAGTACTGGAATACTTGACTGTATTAATAAGACAGTTTTTTGTTTTTATGGTAGAGCAACTAATGTCCCTGAAAATTGTCCACATTCTGATCCCCAGAACCCATGAATTTGTTATTTTACATGGAAGAAAGAACTTTGCAAATATAATTAAGCATTTTGAGATGGAGAGCTTATCCGAGATTATTCAGTTGAGCCTAATATAATCATAAAGGTGCTTTTAAGAAGGTGATAGAAGAGTTAGAATGAAGGTGGACGAGGCAGATGTGATGAGGCATAGGTCAAAGAGGTGAGGAGATGCTATGCTGCTGACTTTGAAGATGGTAGAAGGGACCACAAGCAAAGAAATGTAGAAGGATAGAAAAGATAACAGGAGTCCCTTCTACAGCCCCCAGAAAGAACAGCCCTGTAGTATCACCTTAGAGCAATAGATTAGTGGAATTCAGAAGTCTAATAAGATAATAAACTTGTCTAATATATGTGATTATGTCCTGAGGTAAAATTTCTGAGTTTTAGTTTATTCAGATTAGCACCTTTTTTCAGTTCAGTTTGCATACACATTTTAAAGTGTATTAATTTATCCTTAATTTTTGACATCAAAATATAAATCTTTTTCATTGGGAAAATAATATTGATTAAGAAAGCAAGCTACTTTAAAAGAAACCAAAAATTGAAAAGAGGATGTTATGAGGAATGTAAGTGGAAGATAGCAAAATAGCAGAGAGTTTGGCTTAGTTGCATTTAGGTGTTGCACTAACTCTAGGGAGTTTCCTTCAATCCTGGTTATAGTGTATTAATACATCAGGACAGTATCAGTTGTCAGTGAGATGTCTTGGGAAAAGGGAGCTCTGTTCTATGGGCTATATCTCTTAGCTCTGATTTTGGCACAAAGATAAAGCCACTTACAGTCATTGTAAGTTTAACTATGTAAATTTGTAGAGTTTTGTGTTGCACAATTTTTTAATACTGTAAAACCTTTAAATACAGATATAGATATTCATAAATCTGTTACTTTAGAAGTTTTGTTGTTATGCTGAATATATGTGCTAAAATAATATATTCTTAATGTAAAAAATAATTTTTATTTCAAGAAAATCTGGTATGTTTATTTTTTAATGTGGGGGTTAACCATCTTCCTGACACTTTCCTGTTGTGCTTTTTAAATGTTTTTTCTTATAATAAATGTTTTCTTCTAAGATTTCATGAACCTTTAAGCTGTTCTCACACAGTTTATGCCTTATAGAAAATTATGAGTTCGTATTTTTAGCTACCATTTCAGTTCAGCAAACATTTTTTTTTTCCCCTCTGATTTTCTTGTACATGCCTTCCATTTGGGGATTTTTGTATTTTAATAATGGCAAACTAATATGTGCATCTAAATATTTCAACCAGTGTTTGTTTTATCCCTTCTGTTTGCTTAGTTCTGGGTTAGATCTTGAAAATTAAAAAGAAATACGTATTAGTATTTATTACATGGTTTGTTACCTGTTTAAGACACATGGTTCCCACTCTCTTAAGACTTTATAGTCTAATTGAGAAACATAATCAATACTTACGAAAGTCATCTAAGAAACAATGAAAGGCTGTCTTGTAATCTTTATGAAAAGAGAAATCACTGTGGTTTGAAGTAGTCTGTAACAGTTCTCTTCAAAGTGTTTTGACCATGTACTCAATAAAATATTTGAGCTAGGACCCTCCATACACATATATCTGTCATATATACAAAGACAGACACAGCTGTACTGATACGTAAATATATATTACATAAGTTATCCGTAAAAAACCGTATGGAGGAGTTTAAGCATGTAACCATTTAGATTCTTGACTAAAACTCTGTACAGAATCTTAGGCTTAGTGCTAGTCGCTCAGTCGTGTCCACCTCTGTGACCCCTTGGACTGGAGCAGCCAGGCCCCTTTGTCCATGGATTCTCCAGGCAAGGATGCTGGCGTGGTTTGCTCTTTCCTCCTCCAGGGGCCTTCCCGATGCAGGGATGAACCCGGGCCTCGTGCGCTGCAGGCAGGTTCTTTACTGCCTGAGCCGCCAGGTGGTCACGTGTCCATTCAGATACAGATGTCTTACTCACTGAAGCCATCTTCTGGGGTCTTTGGCTTCTGCTTGAAAGTGTCTGTTTTATAACGTGACCTGGTATACTGCATCAGTGTCCTACGTGCAGACAGATGAGACGGATCAGAAGTGCCGAGTGGAAGGCCCGTGAGATCAGGCCCGCCCATCTCCTTCCTCTCTCCTCTCCTCTTTTCCTCCCTTCCCTCTCATCTTCTCTCTCTCCCCCCCGCCTTTTTGCCTCCTCTCTCTAAAAATGAATAGAAAAACAGAGGGTTAAATGTAAAGTCTTGAGGCCCAACAACATATTAGGATTTTCTAGATGATGAAGGGCTTGGAAAATTACATAGGTCAATAGACCAAGTAGCTTGAGAGCCAAATATATGCAACGTTGGAGGAAGTTTTTTTAAAAGAGAAAATAAATTCAAAGAAGGGGTATTGTTAATGTTTAATCCCTCAAGGAGTTCAACAACAGTCATAAAAAATTATTATTTTTTTAAAGGCCCATGCTTCAGAGTAAGAATTGCAGGAAATAGTGAGATGAGGAACAAAAACACTGTTGAATAATTCTTTATTCTGTAACTTGAAAACTTGTAATGATAATAGCTCTACTAAACAGAAGAATATTATAAATCTGCCATTGATATAAGGACAAAAGCAAGACAATTGTAAACAGCAACAGAGTCTGATATTTCTTAGTAAAAATTTAGAAACTTTATTACAGTACTTGAGTTAGTTCAGTATGTATGGCAGGATAGTTTGAAACTCTTATGTTACAACATGTTATCAGAATTTTTTTTTTTTTTTTTAGTTTTTTAATTTGTTTTTGTTTTGCAGATTGCCATGGGTCAAGGTCAAGCTGATTTAGCGGTTCAAATGCTAAAGGAATGTGCCCGCAATGGAGACTGGCTGTGTTTGAAGAACTTACATCTTGTGGTATCTTGGCTGCCAGTTCTGGAAAAGGTAAATTCAGATCAATGTGGCACAGACTAAATTCACAAACTAATTTCTCACATACTAAATTCAGTAGTCTCCAGGGACCAACAGTATTAAGATATGTGGTGCATTATTTATGTTGTTTTTGAAGAATTAGTATTTAATGGGGAATCATTTAAAATCTATATTTTCTTTAATATATGTACATTTGTACAAACCAAAATGGATTTTTTAGTAAGAAATCTATAAAAATCTCCTTTTTAAAAGGCATTTAGGGAGAGTCAAAAAATTAGTCAGGACTGAAGGGAGGCTTAGAGAAATCTTTCAGATGAAAATTAGGGAAATGCTTTAAAGAATTATTGAAGACTGTTTTTAACATTAAATTCTCTTTATGCTTTTGTTTTGTTGTGTCTGTATAGGGAGAAAAGATATACAGGAATCAGAGAGAACTGCAGAACTTCCTTGCTGATGAGGAAGCTGGGGTGTAAACTGAAGCAGTTTGCATTTTATTTAGCTAAATATTTAATATTATTTTTGATATTAATTTTTAATATTTATTTAACTAAATAAACATTTTATTTAAGCAGTTCATTTTATTTAACTAAAATGGCCCCAGCATGAGAATAACCTTAAGACAGAACAAACTGATGGATCGCTTTTAAATGCAAACCCGGAGTTAAGCCTAGGACTTTTTAAAGAAAGATGAATATGGTCTTGGGTAGTTAGAGATGACTCTTAAGACAAGATGTTTCTTGATGGCCATACGGGATTTAGCTGAATGTAGGGGGAGAAAGTTTGTGGTTGATTCTAGCAGCACAAGTAGAAATGTAATAGCAGGAGTGTGGCTTCCCAGTACAAAGATTGGAGACGTCCTTAACTGTACTGGAAGGCCAGGCAGAGTGCTGTGGGGCGATGGAGTTAGACAGCTAGGAAGGGGCAAGGTTATGGAATACCCTGGAAATCCTGCACAAGTGTTTAGAATTTTTGTCCTAGGACACAGACTCAAAGGAGCTTCTTAGCAGGGGAGTTAATAATTAATTAATTGATCAATTAATCTGGCAGGAGGAATAGAGCCAAGCAGAACAGAGTGGGAGGCTGTAGCCTAGTTGTATAATGTTGAAAATTTGTATCATGTGTTAAAAATAAATGGGCAACTATATAAAATAGGTAGTTAAAAGCTACCTTAACTATGTAAAATATGTATTTAGATAAAATAGGTAGTTAAATAGCTAGATTAAATAAATCTTTGATGAATGAGTTAATGATTGAGTGAATGAAGTGATAGACCATGATGACTCATTATTTATAGTCAAGAGAAGGTATATATAAATATTCAAGCAATTCCTACAGGTTTCTGTAACAGTAACGTATAGAATAAGGAATTCATGTGTGATGAATGATATATGTTTTAAAACATATAAAGAAGACTTGTGAATACTTGAATCTTGCTTTCTGTTCCAAATGCCAGATTGATAGCTATTAATCTATGTAAAATACAATTGCAGTTGTAATTTTGGAAGCAAATCTTAATTGAAACTTTTTCTATTCTGCAGACAAGTAAAAAAACTGGAGTATAGTTGATTTGCAATGTGGTGCTTATTTCTTTTTAAAACTTTATTTATTTTTAATTGAAGGATAATTGCTTTACAGTATTGCATTAGTTTTTGTCCACATGTGCTCATTTCTGCTGTACAGCAGAGTGAGTCAGTTGTACATGCATGCATTCCATTATGGTTTATCCTGGGAGATTAGATACAGTTCCCTGTGCTATATGGTAGGCCCTTGTTGTTTATCCATTCTAAATACTGTAGTTTGCATCCACTGGCCCCAAAGTCCCCATCCATCTCTCTCTCTCCCTCCCCCTTGGCAACCACAGGTCTGATTCTTTATGTCTGTGAGTCTGTTTCTGGTTTTGTTTTTGTTTTTCATTTATTTTTAATTGGAGAATAATTGTTTTACAATATTGTGTTGGCTTCTGCCATACAGCAACATGAATCAGGCACAAGTCCACATAAGTCCCCTCCCCCTGAACCTCTCTCCACACCTGCGACCCATCCCACCTCTCTTGGTTGTTACAGAGCACTAGATTGAGCTGTCTGTGTATGCAGCAGCTTCCCACTAGCTATCTGTTTTACACGTGGTAGTGTATCTATGACAATAGTAGTCTGTCAGTTTGTCCCACCTTCTCCTTCCTCTGCTAGGTCCAAAGTCTCTTCTCTATGTCTGTATCTCTATTCTTGCCCTGCAAATAGGTTCATCAGTACCATTTTTTCTAGATTCTGTATATATGTGTTAATATACAAAATTTTGTTTTTCTAATTCACTCTGTATAATAGGCTCTAGATTCAACCAACTCACTGGAACTGACTCAGTTTTGTTCCTTTTTTATGGCTGAGTAGTATTCCATTGTGTTGGAGAAGGAAATGGCAGCCCACTCCAGTGTTCTTGCCTGGAGAATCGCAGGGACAGGGGAGCCTGGTGGGCTGCCGTCTATGGGATCACACAGAGTCGGACACGACTGAAGTGACTTAGCAGCAGTAGCAGCATGTGTACCACAACTTCTTTATCCATTCATCTGCATTGCTTCCATGTCCTAGCTAGTGTAAATAGTGCTTCAGTGAACATTGGTGTAGATGTGTCTTTCTCAATTACAATTTACTCAGGGGGTATGTGCAGTAGTGGAACTGCCAGGTCATATGGTAGTTTTCCCTATGGAGAAAAATATGGAGATTCCTTAAAATTCACAGTGACTGTATCAATTTACATTCCCACCAACAGTGCAAAAGCATTGCCTTTTTTCCACACCCTCTCCAATATTTATTTTTGTAGATTTTTTGGATGATGTCCATTCTTCTAAGTGATGTGAGGTGATACCTCATTGTAGTTTTGATTTGAATTTCTCTAATAATGAGCATTATTGAGCATCTTTTCATGTGTTTGTTGGCCATCTGTATGTAGTCTTTGGAGAAATGTCTGTTTAGTTCTTCCACTGTTTCATTGGATTGGTTGCTTTCCTTGTATTGAGCTGCATAAGTTTTTGCAGCATATATAGGGTAGATTATAAAAGTTAAAAAAATACTTTAAATGTTTTGCTATTCTTTTGGGAAGTTTGGATGAATTGTATGGATATAAATTACAGGGTTTTTTAAATTATAACTTTTACTTTATTTTGCTTATAATACTGTATTGGTTTTGCCATACACTGACATGAATCAGCCATGGGTGTACATGAGTTCCCAATCCTGAACCCCCCTCCCACCTTCCACCTCATATCATCTCTCTGGATCACCCCCATGCACCAGCCCCAAGCATCCTGCATCCTCCATCGAACATAGACTGGTGATTTGTTTCTTACATGATAGTATACATGTTTCATTTTTAAATTCACCTAACAGGGGGAAGAATCTGAGGAATAAAGACACAGAGACAAATATTTGAATAAGTGACTAAAGCATACAGCATGGGCAGAACAATTTGAGTGAATTTGAATGGTGAATTTTGAGTATTACAGGCAATAGGGTATACTAAAAATTTTATTGAAAGGAATTGATATCATTATGTATTTTTGTGGAAGTGTGAATGGAAGCAGTAAGGACTTGAAGGCCTGAAGATGGCTTGTAGTTTAGGCATAGTGATTACACCTAATATTTATTTTGTATTTACTCTGTGTTGGGCACTATTTTAAGTATAGTGCCCAATACAGAGTAGGTACTGTTATTATCCTTGTTTAGAGAGTGTAAATCAAAGAATCCCCCAAAGTCACATAGCAAGTAAGTGGCAGAATTTGGATTTCAATCCAGCTCACCCAGTTCTAGATCCAAGTTCTTACCTATTACACTGAGCTAGTAACAGACAAGATGAAAATTTAAAGGGAATATAATCAGAACATTAAGAAACATTTCAGAATGTCAGAGAAAGATTTAATTAAGATACTTACTTATTAATAGTATATTTATTTATAAAATGGAAATTTGTGTGTGTATTTAAGTAGAATTTTATTCTTGTTTTTTAAAACAAGGAATTGAATACTCTTCAGCCTAAAGATACCTTTCGTCTTTGGCTCACTGCAGAAGTCCATCCCAACTTTACTCCAATTTTATTACAGTCAAGTTTGAAGATAACATACGAGGTATGAAGATTTAAAAATTGAATCACTAGTTGTGTAAGTGCAGTAACCTTTGCAAGCCTTCTAAAGTCCTATAGACAACTGTCTACCATACAAAACATTCAAAAACTTCTAATATAACATTTATAAAAATGCATTTACATTTTTCTTTTAAATATTATTTAATGTTGTGTTTTTTTGTTGTAGTAAAAGACGTAATATAAAGTTTACTGTCTTAACCATTTACAAGTGTACAGTACAGTAGTGTTAACCACGTGTACCTTGTCTCTAGAATTTTTTCGTCTCACAGAACTGACCCTGTGTCTCCTGAAGAACAACTCCCTGTTTGCTCCTGCTCCACCCTTGCAGCCACCATTCTGTTTTCTGTTTCTATGAGTTTGACTACTTAGATAACTCACATAGGTGGAACCATGCAGTATTTATCTTGTGGTAACTGGCTTGTTTTACTTGGCGTGATGGCCTCACGATTCATCCACGTTGTAGCGTATGGCAGGATTTCCTTCTCATTTAAGGCTGAGTAATACTGTGTGTACTTCATTTTCTTTATCCATTCATCCACAAACGTTTAGATTTTCTTACCTGTTGCCTATTATGAATAATGTCATAATGAACATGGGTTGGCAGATATCTCTTCAAGATCATATTTTCAGTATTTTTGGACATACACTCAGAAGTGGGGTTTCTGGATCATATGGTAATCCTGTTTTTAATTTTTTGAGGGACATCCATACTGTTTCCTTGTGGTGTACCATTTAGCATTCCCACCAATAGCACACAATTTCTCTGCATCTTTACCAACACTTGTTATTTGCTGTTTTTATGTTTTTATTGGGGGCCATCCTCATAGTGTGAAGTGATAACTCACTATGATTTTGATTTATATTTATATGCAATTTCATGCTATTGAACATCTTTGTATACGTTTGTTAGCTATTTGTATATCTGCTTTGGAGAAATGTCTATTCAAGTCTTTGCCCATCTTTAATTGGATTTTTTAAAAATTGTTGTTGAGTTTTACGAGTTTCTTAGGTTTTCTGCATATTAACCCCTTCTCATGTATACAGCTTAAAAATATTTTCTCTCATTCCATAGGGTTTCCTTTTAATTGTGTTGATTATTTTCTTTGCTGCATAGATATTTTTAAGTTTTATATAGTCCTATTTGTCTGTTTTTGCTTTTGTTACCTGTGCTTTTTTCGGCACATCCCAGAAAAAGTCATTGCCAAATCCAGTGTTATGAAGCCTTTTCTCTGTGTTTTCTTGTAGAAATTGTATAGTTTCAGGTCTTAGGTTTAGGTCTTAAATCTATTTTGAGTTAATTTTTGCATTTGATGTAAAGGGTCCAACTTGATTCTTTTGTACTTGGGTATCCATTTTTCATATCATTTGCTTTTTGAAATATATAAGTTGGATTTTCAGTCTTTGTCTCCTTCTGTTTTTTCTTGCTTGCTTCCTTCCTTCCAGCCATCCATCCTTCTAACATGTTTTGACAGATCTCCCCCAAACATGATATATCCAAAATTATATGTGTTAGTAATGGTATGATATAACTGATAAAAACCATAAATAAAATAATAAACTGCATTAAAACTTAAAAAAAAACTGGTTTGAAATGTTCTACTTGCATCTTCTCTCAATTTGTAGAATATAAACTCTTTTCAGGTGAAAAATGTCTTCTTAGTGTTTATAACTGCTTGCTATTTTATATCAGTACTTCTGTTTTTCACCTGAAGGCATTAAATCTTATGTAGGGAGGAAAAAGGCTAAGAATCCAGAGAATGCAAAAATGATTTAATACTTGAAAATATGTTAATTGAATGAATGTCAATTATAATGTCTAATAAGAAAGAACGATTCCAGAATCTTCTCCAGCTGCTCTCTCAGTGTACTTTTCTACTGAACTATATTGAAGAACTGTATTATTCAAGCTATAAAGGCAAGGGCTATGTTTTTCTTGCCCTTTTTTTTTAAACTTATATAATACCTGGCATGTAGGAAGAATGCAGTAATATTTCAGTAAATGAAGAGTTAATGTATCAGGTCTTTGCATGTGGCGCTAGTGGTAAAGAACCTGCCTGCCAGTGCAGGAGACTAGAGTCATGGGTTCAACCCCTGGGTCGGGAAGATTTTCTGGAGGAGGGCATGACAATCCATACCAGTATTCTTGCCTGGAGAATCCCACAGACAGAGAAGCCTAGTGGCTACAGTCCATAAGGTCAAACAGAGATGGACATGAGTGAAGCTGCTCAGCATGCATGCATACAGTATATCGAGGTTCCTTGACTATTTTAACTTACTGGACAGCCTCTTCCTGTATCCTTTTTGCTAGTGGTAAAGAACCTGCCTGCCAGTGCAGGAGACTAGAGTCGTGGGTTCAACCCCTGGGTCGGGAAGATTTTCTGGAGGAGGGCATGACAATCTATACCAGTATTCTTGCCTGGAGAATCCCACGGACAGAAAAGCCTGGTGGCTACAGTCCATAGGGTCAAACAGAGATGGACATGAGTGAAGCTGCTCAGCATGCATGCATGCAATATATCGAGGTTCCTTGACTATTTTAACTTACTGTACAGCCTCTTCCTGTATCCTTTTTTTTAGGAAGTAATTGGATCACATTTTTATGAAGATTTTCAGTTTCAATTAAATTATTGGTGATTTTTTTTTGTATTTCTTAAATCAGTATAAAAGATTTTAATTATTCCCAGAAATAGTATAGTTCACTGTGTTCAAAATTATTACTGGATATGTGCATATATGTACACACATATATTATTGTATTTAAAAATTGCTAAATATTCAGTTTATTATCTCTAATCTTTTTGATGAGTTGTTTTAAAATTTATTACAGATAATCAATGTCATACTTACTGATTTACTTTTTCTTATTATTTTCTAATCACTGAATTTCCTGCCTTTTTTTTTTTTTGTTATATTTTCCTTAGATTTGTATTGGCTTCTGTTATTTCTAATTTCTTATGTGGAATGCTTAATTTATTTATATTAACTTGAAATAATTTCAATTATGTTAAGCCTGTGAATTTTCAGTTGAGTATGTATTTTAATTTATCTTATAATTTGACATACTGGTGTTTTGTTTAGTTGCTCAGTCATGTCCGACTCTTTGTGACCCCATGGACTTAACTTTGCCCTGTGGAGCCCGCCAGGCTCCTCTGTCCGTGAATTCTCCAGGCAAGAGTACTGGAGTGGGTTGCCATTTACATTTTGTCATTTTCTGATATTCTTTATTTATGTATGATTTTCTCTGAAATTGTATATGGTTTATTCATTTTGCATAATCTTTAGTATAGGGCTTTAAAAACCCTAGGTGATTGTTCAGTTCCCTTAGTGCTTGGGAAATTTGGTTTATTCTATGAGAATTTTTAGAAGCTGTTTCATAAACAAAACATTTTCATTTTATAAGTGTACATTTGAAAATGTACTTAGTAAAAGTACTTGGGTATTTTTTCTTTTAATTTAAGAAAAGTTTTTATTTAAGAAAAAATGCAATGAAAATTTACTTTTAAAACAAGCTAATTTTTGAAATGGGTTTATTTTGTTCTTTTTCCAAGAATTCATAATTTTTCTTCTTTCGTTTTTATAATTTAACAATATAATACAAATGGATTCTGGATATGTGGACAAGTGTTTTTAAGTAGTATTTGTCTAATGTACAGTTTCAGTTCCTGGGTTTTGGATTGTGTTAATAAGCCTAGCAAGGTCAGGTAATAAGCACTTAGTAAAATAGACTAATATTCAAGGAAAATTAGTTGATATTGTAAAGAGTAATTTGAAGTCCTCCTAGAATTTTAAATAGTACTT
The DNA here is from genome assembly GCA_006410675.1 of Oreotragus oreotragus. Classification (NCBI taxonomy): domain Eukaryota; kingdom Metazoa; phylum Chordata; class Mammalia; order Artiodactyla; family Bovidae; genus Oreotragus; species Oreotragus oreotragus. The sequence goes on from SJYX01003212.1 coordinate 414,105, forward strand.
GAGAGAAAGAACTGACATATTGAACTATAAAACACCTGCCTTATAATAATCAGTATCATATTTGTAATGTAAATGAATGTTTCAGTAAAATACTTCTGTAGTCATATAAAACTTATTTGGTTATTTTGAATACTGCTGGTTATGTCAGTTCAGTTGCTCAGTCCCGTCTGACTTTGTGACCCCATGGACTGCAGCATGCCAGGCTTCCCTGTCCATCACCAACTCCAGGAGCTTGCTCAAACTCATGTCCCTCAAGTCAGTGATGCCATCCAACCATCTCATCCTCTGTCATCCCTTTCTCGTCCTGCCTTCAACCTTTCCCAGGATCAGGGTCTTTTCCAGTGAGTCAGCACTTCAGATCAGGTGGCCAAAGTATTGGAGTTTCAGCTTCAGCATCAGTCTTTCCAATGAATAGTCAGGACTATGTCCTTTAGGATGGACCGGTTAGATCTCCTTGCAGTCCAAGGGACTCTCAAGAGTCTTCTTCAACAGCACAGTTCAAAAGCATCAGTTCTTTGGTGCTCAGTTTTCTTTTATGGCCCAACTCTCACATCCATACATGACTACTGGAAAAACCATAGCTTTGGTTTTTTTCAATAAAAACCATAGACAGACCTTTGTTGGCAAAGAAATGTCTCTGCTTTTTAATATGCTGTCTAGACTGGTCATAGCTTTTCTTCCAAGGAGCAGCAAGCATCTTTTAATTTCATGGCTGTTGTCACCATCTGTAGTGATTTTGGAGCCCAAGAAAATAAAGTCTGTCATGGTTTCCATTGTTTCCCCATCTATTTGCCATGAAGTGATGGGATCGGATGCCATTATCTTAGTTTTTGAATGTTGAGTTTTAAGTCAACTTTTTCTCTCTCCTCTTTCACTTCCATCAAGAGGCTCTTTAGTTCCTCTTCACTTTCTGCCATAAGGGTAGTGTCATCTGCATATCTGAGGTTATTGATGTTTCTTCTGGCAATCTTGATTCCATCTTGTGCTTCATCCAGCCTGGCATTTTGCGTCATGTACTCTGCATGTAAATTAAATAAGCAGAGTGATAGTATTTGGAAACAATTTGGTTATGTAGGTTTTTTAAATTAAAAAGTTATGTTAAAATTTTGAGATAGGCTATTAGGTGTAAGGATTTTAAAACTTGTTTTATATTTATACATTTTGAAGTTAACATTAAAATAGTTTATTAATCTTGGTGATGAAAAATTTCTTCATTAAAATTTGTTTTCAAATATGTTAAATGCTGATTTATTTGTAAGGTTTTAAACAATAGATTCATTATTTTTTCTCTAGTCACCTCCAGGTTTAAAGAAGAATTTAATGCGTACTTATGAATCTTGGACTCCTGAGCAAATTAGCAAAAAGGATAACATACATCGAGCTCATGCTCTCTTCAGTTTTGCATGGTTTCATGCTGCATGCCAAGAAAGAAGGAATTACATTCCACAGGTAAGTAAGAGCATGTATTGGATATATTCTAAGGTGAACATTTTTTATTAGAATATTTTTACAATTTAGTGTAAGTAGCCAACTGTTATGTCTTAATTTGATTCATGATTTGTGTAGTGTTAATCACTTAGTTGTGTCTGACTGTGACCACATATACTGCAGCCTGCCAGGCTCCTCTGTCCATGGAATTCTCCAGGCAACGATACTGGAGTGGGTAGCCATGGTGTTCTCTAGGGGATCTTTCTGACCCAGGAATTGAACCTGGGACTGCAGGCAGATTCTTTATCATCTGAGCCACCAGGGAGGCCCCATGGTTTATAAATGTATATCTCTAATTTCATCTTTTCTGTTAATCTTCTGGACTGTATATAGCTATGTAGTTTACATCATTTTGAATTCAAGTGTTGAGAACGATGTGTGAACCATCATAAGCCATCGTTGTTAAGGTATTATTTTTATAGTTAAATTCTCACAGTCATCTCAGTGTTCAAAAACTGAATTCTCATACCTGTTTTTCCTTCAGTATCGCCTGCTCAATAATAGGCATTAATATCTGTTCACTTACATTAGAAGCATGGGAGTTATTCTTGATACGGTGTTTTATCCACAGCCTCCCTACACTTCCCATTTGTACTCTATGCCTCAGTCACACGAGACTTCTTTATGGTCTTTGAGTCCATCGAGTGTTCTCACTATAGCCTCTGGCTTTTTTTGTTAAATCACCAATAGACCACATTCTTTCATTGCTCTGGCAGTCCTACCTGGTACCATGCTCTCACTTCCTCTCCAAGTGCCTATCTTAGCCCCCAATTTTGTTGCTCTCCCATCTTTAAACTTTTCCCGTCTTCTTTGCTAAACTTTGTCTACTTCTGTTGGGATACTCTTTCCCCAAACTGCCCTCCTCACCTGCCCACCTTTGAGCCTTTCTCTATATTTCAGTTACACGTCAAAATAAGGGCAAAGGTTCTGCAGTTTGAGTCCTGACTCTAGAATTTCCTTGCTTCAGTAAATTACTTTAACTCCTGGTTAGCAACAGTTCCCTTGACTGTACAGTGATCATATTTATCTTCATTGTGAGGATTAAATGAGATAAATGGGTGTTTAGAAGTGCTTAACCCAGTGCCTAGCACACAGCCTATCAATAAATACTTGTCAGACCAGTGGAAGAGTAAATAATAATAGCAGCGTGTTGTTTCATACAGTTATGTATGATATTTATCAAAGGGTATGCTTATTATTTTCATTTTACAAAGGTAGGACAGTGAATTTCAACGATAATTAACTTGCTGAAGGAATCATACCTAAAAAGCTGTAGAATTTGGAAGTGGCCAGGCTTACCTTCCTCTAAAGCCTTTTTCCCTAATTTCTGTGACTATTGTCCTTAGCTTAATGTACCAATTAATCCTGATGGATACATGAAAAATAGTGATGCACTTTTATTGAGATAGCACAACTTACATTTTAAAAACAAAGCTAGGTTTCATTTTTTTGTTGTGATAACATAGTATAAATTTAAAAGCAATGAAAATGCTTCCAAATTAAAATTTAGTCTCTTCCTTCCTTATCCACTGCTACTCAGTTTATATTCCCAAGACACCAACTCTTCACCATTTCTTGGATATCCTTCAAAAATGCTATATAAATTTACATATTTTATGTAATATTTAATAAAGTTTAGCTATATTATCTTATTATTTTTATTAATTCTCAGGGGCTGTATTTTTTCTTTTAGCCTATATTGAATGTTCTTTTAAAGAGTGTAAAGACAGTTATACATGCATATATATCTTTGAATACTGCTTATAGTTCTTTAACATTTTAAAATTTGTTTTGATAGGGTTGGACCAAGTTTTATGAGTTTTCTTTATCAGATCTTCGAGCTGGGTACAACATTATTGACAGGCTCTTTGATGGTAAGTTCTCATGATGAAAACTTTGATCTCTGGTGTCAATGAAAAAACTTGAGGTCTTATTAAAAGTATGTATTTTTCAAGAGTGACTTGACTTACTATTGTAAAACTTGCTTTATATTTTGTATTTTATGTTCTGAATGCTATGCTTGTGAAAGTTTTTATATTATCGATTGTGGTCATTAGCTTTGATATAATCCGTTAGATTTCTGATTGATCTGTAGCTCCCAGGAAGCAGAAAGCTAGGAAGACCTTGTCTTTACTTTGTGGCCTTCAGCAGTTTCAGGCTTCTACTGAATTATTTGTAACTGAATTATTAATAATTTTTAAAGGAGCTATTAAAATTCAGGAATATGATAGACTAAGAATCTGTGGAATCATAATTGTGAGATTAAGTAAAATCAGGAATAAAGGTACAAATAATAGATTAAAATAGGACAGCAAACAAAACCATACAATAAGATCCCTTGAGACCACCTAACTTGCTGGCTCCGGAAGACAGGACTGGTCCAATCCCTGAGTGTCACTGTTCAGGGCCAACTCAAGGGGACGCCAGAGTGTAGAGGAACTATGTACTAGAGAAGAGTATGTACCTTAAAACCATCCCAAACAGAACTCTAAATTCTTGTCTCTCCCTCCTACCCTGCAGCCTTGCCAAAGTACTCTTCCCTGAGTCTGCCCCATTCCAGTAAGTGGTACCACCATCTCCGGAAGACAGGACTGGTCCAATCCCTGAGTGTCACTGTTCAGGGCCAACTCAAGGGGACGCCAGAGTGTAGAGGAACTATGTACTAGAGAAGAGTATGTACCTTAAAACCATCCCAAACAGAACTCTAAATTCTTGTCTCTCCCTCCTACCCTGCAGCCTTGCCAAAGTACTCTTCCCTGAGTCTGCCCCATTCCAGTAAGTGGTACCACCATCCATGTCGTTGTTCAGCTTCAAAACCCATCAGTCACCCTGGATTCTTCTCTTTTTTTAATCCTCAGACATCCAGTGTTTTGGCAGTTTCTGTCCCCTTCATGTCCAAGTCACATCAAGATTCTGTTCAGTTTTTTTCAATTTCATCAATGCCTTGGTGGTCCAAGCAATAGCTTCTTTCAAAAATTCTCCACAGAGTAACCAATTTTATTTTTTAGAAAAGTCAAGTGAAAGTGAAAGTCGCTCAGTTGTGTCCAACTCTTTGTGACCCCATGGACTATATAGTCCATAGTATTCTCCAGGCCAGAATACTGGAATGGGTAGCCTTTCCTTCTACAGGGGATCTTTCCAACCCAGGGATTGAACCCAGGTCTCCCATGTTGCAGGTTGGTTCTTTACCAGCTGAGCCACCAGGGAGGCCAGAAGTAAAGCAGACAATTTCCTTTTAAAGCCTATAGCCACATTTATCTTCTTTCTGTTCCTTGAACAAACCAGGCTTGTTCCTACCTGAAGGTTTTGACAGGTATCCTTCCTTTTGTCTGAAATGCTCTTCTTGCAGATCTTTATGTGGTTTTCTCCTTTTCTCATTCACATCTTGTCTGAGTGGTGTCCTCTTCAGAAAAGTTTTTTATTACCGCCAAATCTAAAGTAATCTTCTAGTTGTTCTCCATTCCCTTTTTCTGCTTTATTGTTTTAATACGTTAGAGGTGCTTTCTTATTTATTCATTTATTTTTAAAATTTTGTTCATCTCTTTCAACTAGAGTTTAATCTATAGTAAGCAAGGTTTCTGGCTATATTTTTTTCTCTGATCTCCTTAACACCTGCAGCAGGGCATATCCCATGGTAATAGGAACTGTTATTGTCTGTTAAATTAATGGCATGAGAATTTATTATGCAACTTGTTTTCCACAAAAGGATAAGGATAGACATCTAGCATGTGGCCAAGTCCCATTTTTTTGAAGTTTTCTTCTTTTTGTTTTTATTTTATTGAAGTATAGTTGGCTTACAGTGTTTCATGTGTACAGAGAAGTGATTCTGTTGTACATATGTGTGTGTGTGTGTGTGTCCTTTTTCAGATTGTTTTCTATATAGATTATGGCAAGATATTGAATATAGTTCCCGGTGCTAGATAGTATATCTTTATTGTTTATTTTATATGTAGTGCTGTGTATCTGTTAATTCCAAATTCATCCCACCCCCTATTTCCTCTTTGGTAACCATAAGTTTGTTTTCTGTGTCTGTGAGTTTATTTCTGTTTTACAAATAAGTTCATCACTTTTTAGATTCCACATGTAAGTGAACAGTTAGTTCAGTTCAGTCACTCAGTCATGGCCGACTCTTTGCGACCCCATGGACTGCAGCATGCTAGGCCTCCGTATCCATCAGCAAGTCCTGGAGCTTGCTCAAACTCATGTCCATCAAGTCGGTGGTGCCATCCAACTATCTCATACTGTTTCATCCCCTTCTCTTCCTGACTTCAATCTTTGCCAGCATCCGGGTCTTTTCCATTGAGTCAGTTCTTTGCGTCAGGTGGCCAAAGTTTGGAGCCTCTGCTTCAGCATCAGTCCTTCCAGTGAATATTCAGGACTGATTTCCTTTAGGATGGGCTGGTTGGATCTGCTTGAGTCCAAGGGACTCTCAAAAGTCTTTTCCAAAGTTCAAAAGCATCAAATTTTCGGTGCTCAGCTTTCTTTATGGTCCAACTGTCACATCCATACATGACTACTGGAAAAACCATAGCTTTGACTAGACAGACCTTTGTCAGCAAAGTGATGTAAAGGATATCTTAAGTTATTTGTTTGTTTGTTTGTTTTCCTGTATGACTTAGTATAATAATTTCTAGATCCATCTATATGCTGCAAATGGTATTATTTTATCCTTTTTTATGGCTGAGTAGTATTCTCCTCTGTGTGTGTGCATGTGTGCGTGTGTGTGCGTGTGCGTGCATGTGTGTGTGTGTATATATATATATATATTTACACATATACCATTTTCTCCTTATCCATTCATCCTTTGATGGGCACTTAGGTTGCTTCCATGTCTTGGCTCTTGTAAATAGTGCTGTATGAACGTTGAGTACAAGTTTCTTTTTTAATTAGAGTTTTCATCATCCCTGGATCTATGCCCAGGAGTGGGATTGCAGGATCATATGGTAATGCTATGTTTAGTTTTTTTAGGGAACTTCCTTACTGTTCTCCATAGTGGTTGTATCAATTTACATTCCCACCCAACAATGCTAGAGGCTTCCCTTGTCTCCACACAGTCTAGAATTTATTGTTTGTAGACTTTTTAATGATGGCCATTATGACTTCATTGTAGTTTTCTTTTGCATTTTCCTAATAATTAGCAATATTGAGCATGTTTTCATGTGCCTATTGGCCATCTGTATGTCTTCTTTGGAGAAATGTCTATTTAGGTCTTCTGTTTTTTAGGTTCAGTTTTGGGTTTTTTTGATATTGAATTATATTTGTATATTTTATATACAAAATGCTATTTGTATATTTTGAAGTTAATCCCCTGTTGGTCTCACTGTTTGCCAATATTTTTTACCATTCCATACATTATCTTTTTGTTTTTGTTGATGATTTTCTTTGTTATAAAAAACCTTTTATGTTTAATTAAGTGTCACTTTTTCATTTTTACTCAGTTTTCTTTAGGAGACAGGTCCAAAACAATTTGCTATGATTTATGTCAAAGAATATCGTGCCTATGTTTTCCTCTAGGAGTTTTATAATATCCAGTCTCACATTTAAGTCTTTAATCCCTTTATCTTATTTTTGTATTTCATGTTAGAGTATGTTCCAATTTCATTCTTTTACATATAGCTGTCCAGTTTTCCCAGAACCACTTACTGAAGACTGTCTTTTCTCCATTGTGTATTCTTGGCTTCTTTTTCTGTAGATTAATTGGCCCTTAGTGTGTGGATTTGCTCTTTGGCTTTTTATTCTGATCTATTGATCTAGATGTCTGTTTTGGGGCCAATACCACACTGTTTTGACTGCTATAGCTTTGTAATATAGTCTGAAGTCAGGGAGTTTGATTCCTCCAGCTCCATTATTCTTTCTCAAGGTTGTTTTGTCTATTCAGGATCTTTTGTGTTTCCACAGAATGAAACATTTTGTTTTTGTTCCAGTTCTGTGAAAAATGCCAATGGTAATTTGATAGAGATTGCATTGAGTCCACAGATTGCCTTGAGTAGTATGGTCATTTTAACAGTATAGATTCTTACACTGTAAGGACACAGGATATCTTTCCTTCTGTTTATGCTGTCTTCAGTTTATTTCATTTGTATCTTCAGAGTATGGGTCTTTCACCTTCTTTGGTAGGTCTGTTCCTAGGTATTATATACTTTTTATTGTGATAGTACATGGGGTTATTTCCTCAATTTCTCTTTTTGATATTTTGTTATTTTATAGAAGTGCAACAGATTTCTATATATTAATTTTGTATTCTGCAACTTTACTAAACTTACTGATGAGCTCTAGTAGTTTTCTGGTGGCACGTTGAGAATTTTATGTGTATAGAATGTAATGTGGAAGCAGCAACAGTTTTACTTCATCCTTTACAACTTGAATTCCTTTTATTTCTTTTTCTTTTTTCTGTGGCTCTGAATTTCTAAGCTGTTTCGTATAAAAGAGGTGAGAGTGTCTAATCAAGAAACAAACATTACCAATACTGTAGATTATACTCTAATGCTGCCTTTCAGTCGCTACTGTTCTCCAAGTTCCCTCACCCTTATTCCTGTGATAAAACCAGGTACCTACCTATATAGACTAGGTTTGCCCGGTTTTATAAAATGGAAATCGTACATCATGTACTCTTTAATATTTACATTCTTTCAGCTGATGTTGTTTTTGAGAAATTCATCCATATGGTTACATATCAATTTTAGTCCATTTATTCTCAGGGCTATATAGTATTCCATTCTGAGATTGTATGTCTTCTGTCAGGTATAATATATTTCTGGCAGGTATGTATTAGCAGTAGATAGGATATTAATTTATTCTTTAATATTTGCATTCTTTCAGCTGATGTTGTTTTTGAGAAATTCATCCATATGGTTACATATCAATTTTAGTCCATTTATTCTCAGGGCTATATAGTATTCCATTCTGAGATTGTATGTCTTCTGTCAGGTATAATATATTTCTGGCAGGTATGTATTAGCAGTAGATAGGATATTAATTTATTTGTTCCCCATTGTTAGTTAATGTCAAATAGTATTCCAGGTGATTTTCTTGCTTATTTAAATTTTTTTGAATTGTACATCAGAAAAGTACATATAAATGTACAATTCAATAGATTTTCAAGAAGTGAACCTTTTAACTAGTCCAGAATCAATAAAAAGAATGTTACCAGCATTCTGGAGGCATCTCCTCCATTCCTTTCCTCCACATGATGCAGCATTTCCCCATTTTGTGCTAAGGGGCAATTCATTTTATTATTGAGTTGTTTTCAGGTTTATTTTAAAACATATTTTTGAGGATATTTACTGGTATTTTATCTTGCTTAGAAACTTGGTAATTTTCCAAAAGGCTTTTGAACATTTATTTATTTTTATTATATCACTATGAGGCATATATTATTAGTACCCTTTTAAGATGAGGAAACCAAGGCATAGAGAAAGTGAATGATTTCATTATGTTTCCAGCTTATGATGGAATTAATTAATAACATCATTCAGTTCAGTTCAGTTCAGTTGCTCAGTCGTGTCCGACTCTTTGCGACCCCATGAATTGCAGCACGCCAGGCCTCCCTGTCCATCACCATCTCCCGGAGTTCACTCAGACTCACGTCCATCGAGTCCGTGATGCCATCTAGCCATCTCATCCTCGGTCGTCCCCTTCTCCTCCTGCCCCCAATCCCTCCCAGCATCAGAGTCTTTTCCAATGAGTCAACTCTTCGCATGAGGTGGCCAAAGTACTGGAGTTTCAGCTTTAGCATCATTCCTTCCAAAGAAATCCCAGGG
>SJYX01003212.1:428043-444196 GCA_006410675.1 Oreotragus oreotragus
TAACATATATTTAATTATATACTTCTTTCAGTATTGTGCCTTTTCTCTCATTCAAATATTTTTCAAGAAAATGCCTTTGTTTTAATAACATTAATCAAAAAAAATCTTGACTACCAATATTAAATATGTTACTCTTATTGATATCTTATATGGTTTTTTTGAGTATTCCAACCTTTTACTTTTCAGTATCTTTCCACCCATTTAATCATTCAACAATACTCATTGAACATTTGCTCGGTAATAACCCTGTTCAAGAATTGTGGATCTCTTGATGCATCGGTAGAGTTTACTTTTTAGTAGAAGAAACTTAGAGTCAATGTGCAGACAGAAATATCACAGATATTTATTATTACATATTTATTTCTGATAAATATATAGTACACGTGTTAGCATACCCTGACAAGTCTTTTGTCTCTATTGTTTGAAGTTTAAATTGAAAAATAAAATATATATAGAAAAGTAGATGTCATAAGTGCACAATTCAGTGCATACTTGTACATTGAACACATGAGTATAACCAGCACTGGAATCAAGAAACAACATTATCAGCTCCCCGGAAGTCCTTCCCGTTTTATTTACTACCTCCCCACACAGGATACATTAACCTAATTTCCAACAACCTGTGTTCAGTTTTGCCTCTCTGCTTCATTTAAAGGATATCATTTGGTATACATTCTTTTGTGTCCAAGTGAGAATAAATCAGTTTGGATACGTAGAGGTCTGTTACTTAGGAAACACGTCCAAAGTAGAGACGATTCCCCAGTCTCAATGAGAAAGTTTCACAGATATTTAAAAATGAACCAAGTGTATAAATACAAAGAAAACAGTAGTTTTAAAATCATAAGATGGTTATGTGATTTCCCTGGTGGTCCAGTGGTTAGGACTCCATGCTTCCACAGGCAGTGGACATGGGTTCTTAAATCCCTGGTCAGGGAATTAAGATCACACATGCTGCAAGGCACATTCAAAAAAGATGATAAAAAGAAAAAAAAGAAAACAAGAAAAAATTTTTTAATTTAAAAATTATAAGATGATTTGCTAGAGTTAATGTTTAGCTTTCTATTTAATTGAGTTACGTAGAAGGAGAAAGCCAAAGTTTCCCAGGAGAGGAGAACACTTAGACAAGTGTTCTCATGCACACACACATGCACAAATGCATGCATATACACAAGTATACACTCACATATAATACATGTATATTTATGCATATGTATTAATATGATGTGACTGAACACCTTAAGGAAGTTTACTGCACTATAGGAGAGAAAACATTTCAGAGAACAGCATTTCTTTTCAAGCTTTGACATACTTCCTGGAGCTTAACTCCAGCGCCTGTGTCTTGGAAATTCTTGAGAGGCAGCTGCAAAGGATGAGAAAGGATGAAGGGGGTGGGGGCAGAGGATGAGGCTGCTCCATTAAAAACAGTTTATGCCACTTCAGCAAGAAGAGTTTAGATGCATATAGAATACCTGCCTTAAGATAAACTTGTCTCTTCATGAAAACAAACAAAACAATTCCCATCTTTGGACCAAACTGAATAAATCATCTTGGTCTACTCTTAGTTTTCTATCTAGCATCTGAAGTGGAAACTGTTCGGGTGAATGCTTGACAAATCAAGCCTTTGTAGTGCTTACAGTAAGTCTTGGGATGAAAGGATAGGATTATTGATGCATTTCATCACACCTCACCAGTGATGACTAACTGGAATTGCTTTATAGTAAAGCAATTTACAAAGCAGTTCTTATACATCAGACTGTGTATATATATGTTTCTGAGGGTTCTATAAGTTTTTTAAAAAACAGATTGTTAGAGTATTTATTTCATTATAAGCAGAGCTACACTCTGCTGATTAGTCTTTGGTAGGTTACAGGATTCCAGCTAAGCTATTTAAAATCTTAAAGGATGATGCTGTTAAAGTGCTACACTCAATATGTCAGCAAATTTGGAAAACTGAGCAGTGGCCACAGGACTAGAAAAGGTCAATTTTCATTCCAGTCCCAAAGAAGGGCAGTGCCAAAGAATGCTCAAACTACCATACAGTTGCACTCATTTTGCATGCTAAAAAGGTTATGTTCAAAATTCAAGCTAGGCTTCAGCAGTACATGAACCAAGAACTTCCAGATATACAAGCTGGATTTAGAAAAGGCAGAGGTACTACACAGTGGTAAAGAATCTGCTAGTGCAGGAGACACAGGAGATGAGAGTTCGATTCCTGGGTTGGAAAGATTCCCTGGAGAAGGAAGTGGCAGCCCACTCCAGTATTCTTGCCTGGGAAATTCCATGGACAGAGAAGCCTGGTGGGCCAAGTCCATGGGGTCGCAAAGAGTCAGACATGACTGAAGCAACTGAACACAAAGGAACCAGAGGTCAATTAGGCTTCAGCAGTACATGAACCAAGAACTTCCAGATATACAAGCTGGATTTAGAAAAGGCAGAGGTACCACACAGTGGTAAAGAATCTGCCAGTGCAGGAGACACAGGAGATGAGAGTTCGATTCCTGGGTTGGAAAGATTCCCTGGAGAAGGAAATGGCAGCCCACTCCAGTATTCTTGCCTGGGAAATTCCATGGACAGAGAAGCCTAGTGGACCAAGTCCATGGGGTCGCAAAGAGTCAGACATGACTGAAGCAACTGAACACAAAGGAACCAGAGGTCAAATTGCATTTGTTGAATCATAGAGAAAGCAAGGGAATTTGAAAAGGAAGATCCACTTCTGCTTCACTGACTATGTAAAAGCCTTTGACTATATGGGATCACAACAAACTGTGGAAAATTTTTAAAGAGATAGGAATATCAGACCACCTTACCTGTCTCCTGAGAAACCTTTATGCGGGTTAGAACCTTACATAGAACAACAGACTGGTTCAAAACTGGGAAAGGAGTACAACAAGGCTGTGTATTGTCACCCTGCTTATTAACTTGTATGCAGAGTGCATTATGTTAAGCGCCGGGCTGGATGACTCACAAGCTGGAATCAAGATTGCAAAAGAAATATCCACAACCTCAGATATCATGGCAGAAAGTGAAGAGAAATTAAAGAACCTCTTTTTCACATTTTATTTTGCTGTTTTTAAATTATTTTTCATTTCTAAAGAATAACCTTTTTTCTTCTCCAAACCCTTGTGTCGAGGGCTGACTTTCAGTAGATTGCAGCGAGGGAGCTGCTCTGCTACCTGTGAAACCCTGACCTAAAAACAGGTCGTCTAGGAATAGTTTAGCACCAGCTTCCCCATATGCCATTTGTGATGGGGGAGGGAGTGACTGCCTTTCCAGTTTAAAGAGCCTGTTGATAAGGGTGAAAGAGGAGATTGAAAAACCTGGCTTCAAACTCAGCATTCAAAAACACGAAGATCATGGCATCCAGTCTCATCACTTCCTGGCAAATAGGAGGGGAAAAAGTGGAAGCAGTGACAGATTTTCTATTCTTGGGCTCCAAAATCACCTTGAATGGTGACTGCAGCCATGAAATTAAAAGACACTTGCTTCTTGGGAGAAAATCTATGACAAACCTGGACAGCATATTAAAAAGCAGAGATATCACTTTGCCAAAAAAGGTTCATATAGTCAAAGCTATGGTTTTTCCAGTAGTCATCATGTATGGATGTGAGAGTTGAACCATAAAGAAGGCTGAGTGTTGAAGAATTGATGCTTTTGAACTGTGGTGGTGGAGAAGAATCTTGAGAGTCTCTTACACTACAAGGAGATCCAACCAGTCCATCCTAAAGGAAATCAACTCTGAATATTCATTGGAAGGACTGATGATGGAGCTGAAACTCCAATAGGTGGATCACTTGATGTGAAGAGCCAACTCATTGGAAAAGACCCTGATGTTGGGAAAGATAGAAGGCAAAAGAAGGGGGCAGCAGAGAGATGGTAAGATAGCATCACCGACTCAAGCAAACTCCGGGAGATAGTGAAGGACAGGGAAGCCTGGCGTGCCACAGTCCATAGGGTCACAAAGATTCATACACGACCTAATGGCTGAACAACAACAGGCATAGCCACTCGTATATGTTTGCTTTAATCAATTTAGGGTCCCTTCTATTATGAGAAACATCAGATAAGAAAGTATAATATCACCTAATTTAATGAAGAAGCCATGACAAAGAGAATTTCCATTAGATAACTGAGTTAATACTATATACACTGAAAGTGAGGTTTTACCTAGACAGTGTGACATGAATAACTAGTAATTTAATACTTAGTGATATTCTGGTTCTTTCTGATTTCAGTGGTTGTAAGCTTGATTTTTAGTGAAAAACTGTTTTTTCTTCTCTGTGGTTAGGACTATCGTGCTGTCATTGAGAAACTTCCAGAGGATGACAAACCTAGTTTCTTTGGTCTGCCTGCTAACATTGCTCGCTCATCTCAGCGCATGATCAGTTCTCAGGTAACATTTTAGAAAAAATGTTGCTACTGAGCCTGAAAGAAACATTACATTTTATTTAATAATACAGATACACATGTTTTATTTAGTTTTTAAATTTTATGTAATATAATAGATTCTGTCTTAAATGAATTTAAAATGTTTCTATCTTAATACATTTGTTAAAATTAGTAAAGTAACACTGAATACTATCCATTTTATCTAAAATATATTGGTTTTACTCAAAACCAATATATTTTAATCTTATTAAGGGTATTTTAAATTTAGTTTAAGAAATTGAATATATCATTAAATTTAATGTTGTCATTTGTGTATTGTTTGAGAAAATATAAATATTTAATTATTTAATAATTGAATATTGCAAAACATTGAGGGAAGTATAGATTTTTAAATTATTGAGATACAGAAAAACATAAGCCAAGAACACTGTATATTCTAGCTTCTGTTTGGACCAAGAATAAGTTGGTCAAATAATTAAGAGCTAACATTTATTGACATTTAACTGTGTGCCTGGTGTTTTAAGTGCTTTATACTGAGAAACTTTAGTCTTCATAAACTCTATGAGGTAAGATCTATCACTTTTCCCTCACAATATGTGAGGAAAATGGTGGAGAGAATTAAGTTTACTTACCAAAGATCATAGAGCCAATAAGAGGCAGGACTGATATTTAAATTGTCTGAGTAAAGACATGGCTTCTCCAACTGCTCCTCAGGCATGAATGTACTGCTAAGCTATGTGCACCAAACTGTGAACTGTTACATAGGTTCATTGTAGGTCAGTTTATGGAAAATTATTAAGGCTCTTAACAATTTACTTTTGGTAATTTATGGGCATCCTAGCTAGATTATGTTATCATATTTAGCTCCACAGTTTGTATTCGTTTACTATTTCAGCCAACATTTATAAAATTGATAGTTTTCTCCCTTATTATTCACTAACTTTTTTCCTCTAATTATTTGCTGAAATGTTCCTTGTGGAATTTTAATGTTCATTTTCACATCTTTGTAAAAAATGTTCGAGTATATAAATATATATTCATTTGCATAATATATAAATATGTATAACTGTTTTCTGGAACAAATGAGATCTTTTACTATTTCAGCCAACATTTATAAAATTGATAGTTTTCTCTCTTATTATTCACTAACTTTTTTCCTCTAATTATTTGCTGAAATGTTCCTTGTGGAATTTTAATGTTCATTTTCACATCTTTGTAAAAAATGTTCGAGAATATAAATATATATTCATTTGCATAATATATAAATATGTATAACTGTTTTCTGGAACAAATGAGATCTTAACAACCTCTCTTCACCTATGCTAGCTGAAGACACTCTCTGATTCCTTTCCCCTTTGTCATCCAAAGTGTTAAGTCAGATAGTCCACGAGAGAAGATAAGCTCCTGTGTGTTCCTTAGCTTCATAACATATTTGATTACACTGTTTTCTTGTCCCTCCATCCTTTTTGTTGACCTGAAATAGTTTTTAATAAGTCCACCAATAACATAAGAATTGTGTACATTTGAGCCTGTGTGTGTGTTGTATATGTGTTCGTGTATAATTTTACAATGCTTAAGCATAAAGGTTAAAAGAATTAAAAAGTCATTAAAAGAATAAAAGTTTATTTTATAGAATCCAAGAGAGTATTTACTTTAGGAACCTTATAAATAGAAGTTCAAGAGTCTGTCTTTAACTTCCTGTTATTAACATAACATGTTAATATTTTTCAGTATCATTCAGCTTCTGAAAGAATTTAATTTAGCTCTGCTTGGATCAAATGTCTAATGAAGGGAAAGAGTAAAGTAGGATAGATACAGCCTCGGAGACATCAGGGAAGGATAGAAGACAAGAAATAGAGAGTACTGAGTGTCTTCATCGTATGGAAGGGCCCTCCAACCACCTTCTTTTTGTACCTTCTTTTTCTCTTGGACCATGGATGGCTGCCACTGATGAGAGCTCAGAGTGTGTGGACTTGGCACTAAATCATGGCCTTGAAAAGCGAAAGTGAAGTTGCTCAGTCCTGTCCAACTCTTTGTGACCCCATGGACTATAGCCTACCAGACTCCTCAGTCCATGGAACTTTCCAGGCAAGAATACTAGAGTGGGTTGCCATTTTCTTCTCCAGGGGATCTTCCTGACCCAGGGATTGAACCTGGGTTTCCCACATTGCAGGCAGACACTTTACCATCTGAGCCACCAAGGAAGCCCAATCATAGCCTTGGTTTTCCACAAATCTCCTATTACATTTTAGTCACATAGGTCCAGGGTTTGCATGTTATGCTAACCTAAAGTTCATCAGTCCAAGTGGAATCTCAAAAATTAGGGATTTCAAAGCAAACTAGGCAGACAAACATTTTATATTTATCTTAACTCTAGGGAAGAGTTTCTGGGGAAGTAGGACAGAGGAGCCTGGCCAGCTACAGTCCATAAGGTTGCACGGAGTTGAACGTGACTGAAACAACTTAGCACAGTACTGTAGGAAGATAGACCCCAGTCTCATTTTCCCAGATAGTCCTGAGACCACATAGGCTTCATTTTTGCTTTTTACTTATTTTAGTTAGTATAACAAATAGTTCTCCAAAAGTTATTTTTACTGTGATTTAATCTCTGGTGTTTTTTCACGTGTTAGTATTTAAATTTTTGTAAATATTTATTAAATGAAAAGAGGATAACATGTTCTTCCTTGATGTTTTTTGGTGACATACTCTCTTAATATTTATATTTTAACTATCAGTCTGGTTTACTGTTAATTTATTTAACTATTTAGCAGTTCTTAATTATAATATTTCAGAGTTCATCAATTACTGCAACATCTCTTCTTCATAATTATAAACATTTATATATAAACTGATAAAATTTTCTATATTTAGAGCATATTTAGAGCTTTTAGACTACAAGTCACATTTGTAGCCACACTGAGAATACTTGTTCTTCTTGAAAGTGAATGTTCAGATATGAAGAAGCCTGACTGACACTGAATAGAATTCCTTTATTGATCATATACAAGTTCAGGGATATGGAACTGATATCAAAGCAGGTATTTGATGATTTGGCATTTTTAAATGAACTGAGTACATCCCTCCTAGGCAGTTACCACATCTGGTTTACAGCAGTGTTCGTGATGCTTATTTACAGGTGCTGTGAGTCAGCTGTTACTAGCTTTTTTTTTTTTTTGCTGATAGGGATATTTATTATATTACATATTTATAGTATGATATTAGTGCTTATGAGGCTTCCCAGGTGGTGCTAGTGGCAAAGAACCCACCTGCCAATGCAAGAGACATGAGAGACGTGGATTTGATTCCTGAGTCGGGAAGATCCCCTGGAGGAGGAAATGACAACCCACTCCAGTATTCTTGCCTGGAGAATCCCGTGGACAGAGGCATCTGGCAGGCTACAGTCCATAGGGTCACAAAGAGTTGGACACAACTGAAGTGACTTGGCATATTATTGCTTATATTCATTATACTGTGCATTAGATCTCTATAGCTTATTTAGTACTTGTTGTAAGTTTGTACCCTTAAACACTCTTATCTCCACCACCCTCATCCCCTGGGAACAGTCATTTTACTCTGTTTTTCATTTTGACTTTTTAAATTCAATAATTTGACTTTATCTGTCTGACTCATCTCAAATAGTATGTGTGCGTGCTAAGTTGCTTCATCGTGTCTGACTCTGTGTGACCCTGTGGACTGTAGCCAGCCAGGCTTCTCTCTCCATGAGATTCTTCAGGCAAGAATACAGGAAGGGGTTGCCATTTTCTCCTCCAGGGGATCTTCCCAACCCAGTGATTGAGCCCGTGTCGCTTAGGCTTCCTGCATTGGCAGGCAGGTTCTTTATCACTAGCACCATCTGGGACGCCCATCTCACATAGCATAATGTGTTTAATGTATATCTATGTTGTCACAAATGGAAGGATATCCTCCTTTGTCGTGGCGGAATAATATTCCATTGTGTATATATTCTACATCTTTTTTATTCATTCATTGATGGGCACTTGGGTTGTCTTCATATCTTGGCTATTGGGAATAATGCAGCCATCACCATGAGAGTGCATATATTCTGCTGAAATCCTATTTTCATTTTTGAGGTATATACCTAGAAGTGGAATTTCAAGATTGTATAATACATCTATTTTTAATTTTTTAGGGAAATTCCATACTGTTTACTACAGAGGTTGCACTGGTTTACACTCCCACCAATGGTACATGAAGATTCCCTTTTCCTGGCATCCTTCCCAACATTTGTTATTCTTTGCCTTTGATAGCCATTATGACATGTGTTTGGTGATACCTCGTTGTGGCTTTCATTACCATTTCTCTGATTAGTGGTGAGCATCTTTTCACGTGTCTGTTGGCCATTTTGATGTACTCTTTGCCTCTTGTTCTTCGGCCTATTTTTTAATTGGACTTTTTGTGTGTGTGTGATGAAGGTGACTAAATTCTTTATACATTTTTAACTCTTTATCTGATATATGGTTTGAAAAAATTGTCTCACATTCTGTAAGTTATCTTTTCATTTAGTTAATTGCTGGTTCTGCTATGCAGAAACTTCTGATTTTGACGTAGTCACATTTGTTGATTTTTTTGTTGTTTGTCCTTTTGGTGTCATATTAAAAAAATCACTGCCAAGACATTGCTTCTTCCCTACGTTTTCTTCTAAGAGTTTTATGCTATCAAGTCTTATGTCTTTGATCTCTTTTGAGTTAACTGTTGTGAGTGATGTGAGATAGTATAATTTCATTGTTTTGCATGTATTTTTCCAGTTTTCCAGCACCATTAGTTGAAGAGACTACTCTTTCCCCATTGCATATTCTTGGCTGTCTTGTCAAATATTAGTTGACTTTATCTACTGGAATTTAATTCTGGACTTTCTGTTCTGTTCCATTGGTCAATGTGTCTGTTTTTGTGTGAGTACAGTACAGTTTGGTTCTTTTTTAGAGTTTCAGCCTTTGGTAAAATACTCCTTATTTTATTCTTAAGGTCATTGTATTGTCATTTTGAGTTTTCTTGTGCACACTGAATTTCTTCATAACAGCTATTTTTAATTCTTTATCAGTTATTGCAATATTCTGTGTCTTTAGGTTTGACTGCTAGAAAATTGCTGTTTCCTTTTTGTAATACTTTATTGCTGGAATTTTTCATGGTGTTTGATGAAAAGTGCCTTTGCCATCTCATTTGAGTTAGTGAATATCTTTCTCACTTAGTCAAAGAGTTTGTTTACTATGGTTCTAACGGTTCAATAGGTTGGTAATTAAGAGCCTTTTTGTTTCCCAGAAGGTGGCAGTATAGCACAAGTTTTTGGTTTTTCTTATTAGAGAGGACTTGGCTGCTGCTAAGCTGGGGGACAAGAGCATGTGTTAAAAAAAAAATNTCTTTCTCACTTAGTCAAAGAGTTTGTTTACTATGGTTCTAACGGTTCAATAGGTTGGTAATTAAGAGCCTTTTTGTTTCCCAGAAGGTGGCAGTATAGCACAAGTTTTTGGTTTTTCTTATTAGAGAGCACTTGGCTGCTGCTAAGCTGGGGGACAAGAGCATGTGTTAAAAAAAAAATGTAAAAAGGTGGCAGCTAAGTTGGAGGAAGTGTGTCCTCAGCACTTGGGTGTTTGGCTTACCCATGGCCCAGTAGGGGGTGTTTCAGTCGGAGGGCTTCCAGCAGTCGGAGGGCCAGCGTCCTGGGGCAGACAGCAGGAAGCTCTTCCCTCGTGTCTCTTTGTCGGCTGCCTCCATCTCCCTTCCCCAGTCACTGCCCTCTGTTCTAAGAGAGAGCAGTGAGCCCTTGCTGCAGAGCGTGAGGCACTCGTTGCCTTGCCTTCCGCTCGCTCCTCCTCCTCCACCAGGAAGGTCGCGCGGTTCCACTGCCTGACGCTCCGCTCCCACCTCAGCGCCACCTCCGCTGCTTCAGCGCCACCTCTGCCCCTCAGCGCCACCTCTGCTACAACAGCGCCACTTCAGCCACCTCAGCGCCCCCTCAGTGCCACCTCAGCCTCACCTCAGTACCACCTCAGCCACCTCCGCCCACTCAGTGCCACCTCCGCCCCCTCAGCGCTACCGCCGCCGCCTCAGCGCCACCTCAGCCTCACCTCAGGCCACCTCCGCCATCTCCGCCACCTCAGCCACCTCCGCCCCCTCAGCGCCCCCTCAGCACCCTCTGAGTGCCACAGCCGAGCTCTCGTTCTGCTGTCTGCTCCCTTCTGGTGCCCATGTGTGTGTGGGTCTCATAGGTGTCACGATGTGACGTGCAGAGTTGCTTTTTTTTTTTTTTTTTCCATTTAGAGATGTCCAATTAGTTGAGAAAAAAGGAGTGATTCATATTTCCATGAGGCTGGTGGTCACCTTTCTGATTTTTTGTTTTAATCTGTTGCAGTATCTCCACAATAAGGTATTTCATCGACACTAGCTATTACACTGTCCCTTTTTCCTTCGATTCTTCCACCATGTTATAAGGAAAACTCAGCAGTGGCCACAGGATTCGAAAAGATCAGTTTTCATTCCAATTCCAAAGAAAGGCAATGCCAAAGAATGTACAAACTACCACACAGTTGCACTCATCTCACATGCTAGTAAAGTAATGCTCAAAATTCTCCAAGCCAGGCTTCAGCAATACGTGAACCGTGAACTTCCTGATGTTCAAGCTGGTTTTAGAAAAGGCAGAGGAACCAAAGATCAAATTGCCAACATNTGCTTCATTTGCTATTATTTTCTCCCATTCTGAAAGCTGTCTTTTCACCTTGCTTAGAGTTTCCTTTGTTGTGCAGAAGCTTTTAATTTTAATTAGGTCCCATTTGTTTATTTTTGCTTTTATTTCCAATATTCTGGGAGGTGGTTGACCATATATTTAATGAACTCAGTACTATACTGTTCAGTAGATCTGTATGCCTACTGGTATGTTAGAACAACTTCTTGATTATTGTAATTTTGCAGTGAGTCTTTAAATCTGATAATCTAAAGTTTTCTAAGTTTTTCCTTCTCAAATATTATTTTGGGTAATATTGGACCTTCCATAGGAATTTTAGAATCAGTTGCTGTCAGTTTCCACATTAAAAAACCTTACTGGAATTTTGATTGGAATTATATTGAAACTTGAGATCAATTCAGGAAGAATTGAATTGATTCGTCAGTTTTACTGACCTATACATAGAGGATCTTTCAAGTTTTAGGTTTTTTAAAATATATTTCTGTGATCTTTTTGAATTTATCTGTCTTTTCTGATGTGATTTTAAATGATATTTTTATTCTGTGACCTTGCAAAGCTAAATTACTCATTTTAACAACCTCTTTTTTAAATATAAATTTATTTATTTTAATTGGAGGCTAATTACTTTACAATATTGTATTGGTTTTGCCATACACTGACATGAATCTGCCACAGGTATACATGTGTTCCCCATCCTGAACCCCCCTGTACCTCCCTCCCCATACCATCCGTCTGGGTCATCCCAATGCACCAGGCCCAAGCATCCTGTATCATGCATCAAAACTGGACTGGCAATTTGTTTCACATATGATAATATACATGTTTCAATGCTGTTCTCTCAAGTCACCCCACCCTTTTAACAACCTCTTTTGTAGCTCCCTTAGCTTTTAATGGGCATCCCTGGCAGCTCAGATGGTAAAGAATCTGCCTGCAATGTGGGAGACCCGTGTTTGATTTCTGGGTTGGGAAGATTCCCTGGAGAAGGGAATGACTACCCACTCCAGGACTTCCCTGGTGGCTTAGACGGTAAAGCATCTGTCTACAATGCGGGAGACCCGAGTTCGATCCCTGGGTCGGGAAGATCCCCTGGAGAAGGAAATGGCAATCCACTCCGGTACTATTGCCTGGAAAATCGCATGGACAGAGTTTGGTAGGCTACAGTCCATGGGGTTGCAAAGAGTCGGACACGACTGAGCGACTTCACTCACCCACTCCAGTATTCTTGCCTGGAGAATTCTATGAACAGAAGAACCTGGTGGACTGCAGTCCATGGGTTCTCAAAAAGACACAACTAAGTGACTAACACTTAGTTTTTTATGTGTAAACAGTTATCTTTTCTACAAATAAGGACAGCTTGACTTTTCCTTTTCAATATGTATGTATTTTATTTATTTATTTTTGCCTTCCAGATGTGACAGGGGTTGCCAGTAAATGTTGATTAGGCAGAATAGACTTTGCCTTGTCCGTATGTTAGTGAAAAAGCATTCTTACCATTAGATATTACGTAAGCAGAGAGTTTTTCATAGATGTCATTTATCAGATTGAGAGAGTTTCCTTTTTATCTTACTTGTTAAGTAATTGTGTGGTCGTTTTGGTATCCTAAATGACTTGAAGCCTGCACATCAGTTCTTTTTTACAAGCTGATCAAAGCAATGTCACGTTTCTTACTTGACTATAAACTCAGAATTTAAAAAACAAAACAGATGCTAAAGCCTTATACTAGTAGAACAGACTTTAGAAATAACCTATTCAAAACTTGTTTAGAGAGATATTGAATTCTTATTGTTATACATTGGTAAGCAGTGTATACCCAGTACTCTAATTTTAAGTTTCTTAAATTATTATATTCCCCCCTTAGGGGAAAGTTTTGTTTTCAAGAATTCAGTTTTGTAGGAATTTTTTTTTTTTTTCTGAAATGAGTTGCTAAGCATAGGAATTCCTAAATTTGGTAATTGCCAATTTCATTCTTCTATTTAAAACCAAAAAAAAAAAAAATAGATAAATAAAAGTATTTCTGAGTTTGTGATTCGATTCCATGGCTATAATGGAAAGAGTCATTATTGAATCTGGTTTTTAAGACTTTCCTCTTCAACAATTTTAAGCTGTGATTTATAGAATTAATAAACTCAGGGAAATGGTAAAGTGCAGTTCTTAGAGTAGTCTTCAGCAAAACCACTCCGTCAATTTCTTTAGAAATCAATGAATCTCTAGAGCAATCATGTAAAATTTTGGTGCAGATAATTCTCACTTTTGTACATCTAGTCAATACCGCACATGATTCAGAAAGTTTTAAAAGTCATTTGACTTCACGTTTACACAAACTCTTGAATCCTTCTATGGAGACTTTATGTGTGTGTGCTAGGTCACTCAGCTATGTCCAGCTCTTTGCAACCCCATGAATAGTAGCCTGCCAGGCTCCTCTGTCCATGAGGAATCTCCAGACAGGAATACTGAAGTGAGTTGTCATGCCCTCCTCCAGGATTGGGATTTTTAGATATGGTCAAATAAAGGTTGGCTTCTGGAAAAAGACTTCCTTATTTTAGGCCAGTCCAACGCTAACTGGGAAATAAGGTCTTCTAACAAAAGGCTGAACGCTGAAGAACTGATGCTTTTGAACTGCGGTTTTGGAGAAGACTCTTGAGAGTCCCTTGGACTGCAAGGAGATCCAACCAGTCCATTCTGAAGGAGATCAGCCCTGGGATTTCTTTGGAAGGAATGATGCTAAAGCTGAAACTCCAGTACTTTGGCCACCTCATGCGAAGAGTGGACTCACTGGAAAAGACTCTGATGCTGGGAGGGGTTGGGGGCAGGAGGAAAAGGGGAGGACCGAGGATGAGATGGCTGGATGGCATCACTGACTTGATGAACGTGAGTCTGAGTGAACTCCGGGAGTTGGTGATGGACAGGGAGGCCTGGTGTGCTGAGATTCATGGGGTCGCAAAGAGTCGGACACAACTGAATGAGTGAACTGAAGTGAACAAAAGGAAGGACATTTTCCTATTTTATGAATGGTGATAGCAATAGTTATTTTCCTATGGTCACTTCCCACCTAACTCAGAAGAAAAACATTCATTACAAAGGTCTCCCAGCACCTGCTTGATCAGGCCTTCTACTCCCTCTCTGCCTTGTCTTTGAATCCTTTGTTCTTGCTCACTCAAGGACCACCACACTCACCTCACTTGTCTTGAGCTTCTGCCTTCTGTTCCTTTGCCTGGGGCATTTATCCCTAGATATCTGCTTGGCTTACTCTTAACTCCCTTCAGGTCTCTAAGTGTTAACTTATCAAACAGGCCTTTCTTGACCACTTACATAAAGCAGCCACTTCCCTCAACAGTTATTATTGCTTATTCCCTTAACCTGTTTTTCTTCTTAAGACTTAATGTGCTATAGGATTTATGATCCAATGGGACTTTTACATATTTCTCTCTCAAAATGCAATCTTTGATACATATAAGAGACGACAGATGTAAAATTTAAATATTAATATATGTAAACATTAAAAGCATGATGATACAATGAAAATTGAGCCAATAATGACTCAAGGATATAGAAACTTGTATAAAATTAATCTCTTCAATCCTGTCCCCCCACCTTCCTGCTAAAGGAGCAGACTTTTATATACAACTTTTTTATAGCTTTATACTTTTTTAATAGTTGTGTTCCATGCATGTTCTTACACAGACACATTTGTGCCTAAAAATTCATTGTTTCATTTTTGAACCTTATAAAACAGTATATCATTCTAGATATTCTAGGATTTATTTCATTCCACTTTATTTTTCTAAAATTGTTCATGTTGCTGATTTAGCTAATATTTCATCATGTAAATATAACACAATTTTGGAGGTTGTGGCTATTACAGATATTGTTACTGTAGACATGTGAGCTTGTCTCTTGGAATGTCTGGGAAAGAGTTTCTCTTGGTTATATGTTAATACTTAGGAAAAGAATTGTGTCAAACTGTCTTCAGTAACTGTACTAATTTACTCTGTCACCAGAAGTAGGTAATATCTACATCTTTTTATTCACCCCACTATTAGCTATTTTGATGTGCCTTCATATTTACCAATCTACTGAGTTAAAATGGTATTTCATTGCAATAATAATTTGCACTTGTGATAACTAATGAGATTGAACATCCTTTCACACGTCTGTGGGCCATTCCTGCTATTTTAATTAGAGGGACAACCGTGAGAGCTGTGGCTGAAGCACAGTGAGGGAGACACAGAATGTGGGTATGATGTGGGTGGGGTTGGTGGCGTAGGGGGCACTGGATAACGCCAAGCCTCATGAGTGACCTGCGGTAATGACAAGGTCAGTCTGGGGCTGTGTGACTTACAGAGAATTGACAAGGGGTTGAAGACTTGAAGCAAGTGAGAAACAATTGCAGTAGGCTGCTGTATTGCTCAAAAATGGTAGCGAATTTGTTCAGTTCAGTTCAGTCGCTCAGTCGTGTCCGACTCTTTGCGACCCCATGAATCGCAGCACACCAGGCGTCGCTGTCCATCACCATCTCCCTGAGTTCACTCAGACTCACATCCATCAAGTCCGTGATGCCATCCAGCCATCTCATCCTCAGTCCTCCCCTTCTCTCCTGCCCCCAATCTCTCCCAGCATCAGAGTCTTTTCCAGTGAGTCAACTCTTCTCATGAGGTGGCCAAAGTACTGGAGTTTCAGCTTTAGCATCATTCCTTCCAAAGAAATCCCAGGGTTGATATCCTTCAGAATGGACTGGTTGGATCTCCTTGCAGTCCAAGGGACTCTCAAGAGTCTTCTCCAACACCACAGTTCAAAAGCATCAATTTTTCGGCGCTCAGCCTTCTTCACAATCCAACTCTCACATCCATACATGACCACTGGAAAAACCATAGCCTTGACTAGATGGGCATTAGTCGGCAAAGTAATGTCTCTGCTTTTGAATATACTATCTAGGTTGGTCATAACTTTTCTTCCAAGCAGTAAGCGTCTTTTAATTTCATGGCTGCAGTCACCATCTGCAGTGATTTTGGAGCCAAAAAAAAAAAAATCTGACACTGTTTCCCCATCTATTTCCCATGAAGTGATGGGACC